>JANAVB010030733.1:0-21424 GCA_029216955.1 Iris pallida | reverse complement strand
ATATATATATATATATATATATATAATATAATAAAATAAAATTATATATATATATATATATATATATATATATATATATATATATATATATATATATACTGGAAATTGCTGAGAAACCCAATTTCGGGTGGGCTTTTATGAAATGCCCACCCGCTGGATAAGTTTTATGAAATACCCAGAATTAAGTATTTTCACGTTAAATATTCCAAGATTCCCTTTTAGATGCCACCCGCTAGAAACTGCTATTTTTATAATACCGAAACTACCCCTCCGCGCGAATTGGTCATCTATATGTATTTGAATTCAAAAAACTCAGATTGGATTGCGATTTTCGTCTTCTTCTTCTTCACGGGAAATCTGAATTCCATTGCTCTCATATTCAGAGAGATCGCAAAGATCGTTCGTAGTTCGGTGTGTTTTTCTTCAGTCGAACTCAGATCATCGCTCGTCATCATCATCACCATCATCATCATCTTCATCGTGGAGACATTTGAACTCAGATCTTCAATTGTGGAGAGAAGATCTTTCTTCTTCTTTTCCATAAGAATTCATTTTGAAAGAAGAACGAAACTCTTTATTCCTAAAAAACTAAATTACACGTTTTAACACTGGAAATGACCATTCTCCGTCTTAATTAAGACGGAGAATGGCATTCTCCGTCTTAATTAGGACGGAGAATGTCATTCTCCGTTTTATTTAAGACGGAGAATGCCATTCTCCGTCCTAATTAACACGGAGAATGACATTCTCCGTTTCCGTCTTAATTAGGACCGAGAATGTCATTCTCCGTCTTAATTAGGACGGAGAATGGCATTCTCCGTTTTATTTAAGACGGAGAATGGCATTCTCCGTCCTAATTAACACGGAGAATGGCATTCTCCGTGTTTCTAACACGGAGAATGGTCATTCTCCTGCGTTTTAACACTAGAATGACCATTCTCCGTGATAAATTACACGGAGAATGGCATTCTCCGTCCTAATTAAGACGGAGAATGATCATTCTCCGTTTAATTTAGCACGGAGAATGGCCATTCTCCGTCTTAATTAGGACGGAGAATGCCATTCTCCGTTTTATTTAACACGGAGAATGACATTCTCCGTTTCATTTAACACGGAGAATGGCATTCTCCGTGTTTCTAACACGAAGAATGGTCATTCTCCTGCGTTTTAACACTGGAATGACCATTCTCCGTGTAAATTAAGACGGAGAATGTCATTCTCCGTCCTAATTAAGACGGAGAATGGTCATTCTCCGTGTAAATTAAGACGGAGAATGCCATTCTCCTGCATTTTATGGTTAGCTGAAACTTTGGAGGGCCATAACTTTTGACTGGGAGGTCGAAACGAGGTCTCGTTTGTCGCAAAATGAGCGTATCGTCGAGGAGACTGAAAGTAACCGCTTCACCGTTAGACGGCCTTCCGAAATTTTAGATTCGCAAAAAAATGATGTTTGGACCTCCGTTTTAGCACTTTTGTCGTTCGTCCCAGTCTTTCCGAAATTTTTCGACGAGTTTTTGAAGATTTTTGAGGAGAAAACCTAGATTCGAAAGTGAGCAGCGTATGGAAGAAGATGGAGTATTGAAACATTTTTTAAGAGCAGTTTTGTGGGTGTTTCCAATAAATTAAAAGGAAGGGCAAAAGGGTCATTTGGAATCCGCTTTGGATAAGTTTCTCTAATTCTGGGCACGCGATGAAAGTTTTTTAGCGGTGGATTTTACATAAATTTTTTTTAGTTTTGGGCATTTCATAAATCTTCCCATATATATTAGACATCATTATTGATTTGGGTGGAGAGACATCATTATTGTTGGAGATCAGGATGGAGTGTGCAGAATCTCCGTCCATGTATGACCTGCTCCAGAGTGTCCCACTCTTTAATGACACGAGTCGGACTGTTTGTAGACACAACCACCTCGAAATAATGCAACCAGTACAGCATGAATTCCTATTAGCTCACTATTATCGCAACGAGGACTGTTGCTACATCTACATAGATTTCCAGTATCCTTAGTTTCAAAGTATACGAAAATAATATTTTACTCGCGATATATAATTGTGAGCATGATCGATGGCTGACGTGACGGTCAGCTTTTAACTTTTCAAATATGTCATTCTTTCTGGCCACAAGAGAAGAGGGAGAGAAGGGTTAGATCCAGCTGGTCCTTTTCATGAGAGAATTATTTGCTGCTTAGATCCAACGAGAATTCAATGTTTTGTCAGACTTTTGGATTGTCATGTCCAGTTGAAATTCGTGGCCTCCACATTCCCATGGAAGAAAACGAATAAATTAGACAGACTGATAGCAACAGCACTAATTCTTACTACCTGAGGAAAGAATCAAGATGTACGCAACCTTTGATCAAAGAACCAAATCGGACCAAACTTGATCAGAGAGATATGGGTCGATTTGAAAAGAAAAGAAAAAAATCAATTCGATTTTGATTTTTAAATATTAAATTTTTTTTTATTCAGTACCGAATTAGACTTACACAATTAATTATCAAATATCCTCAATTTTGTACATATTTTATGATTATAAAATGTATATATATTTTTATATATTTTGAAAACAACATTCTATATATGTTTAAATCATAACTTGGTAATGTAACAACTTGTCTAAAAGTTATAATTTTTAGTATAATGTAACCATAATCACACCTTTGGACCAACACATTAAACAACTAATTAAATAATCCAACCGAGAAAAACCGAATTGATTATCGGTTTGGTTTTGTTTCGGCTATGGCTAATTCCTGTGGCACATCTTTGAGAAATGGAGAGGCCTGATAAATCATAAATGCCAAGGATAAAAAAGATGAGGTACAGGAGATCAACCAATCTCATATTTTGTGTGTGTGTGAGGATTGAGGAGGAGGAGCCAGGAGGGAAAGGGACAAAGTGTCCAAAGTCTTTGGGCCATATACCAGAAAGTTGTTGTGGCAGTAGGCAAGTTGAACAAAGGACAAACAGTTTCATGATGTCATCATTGCAAGATCTGTATCTACCTTTAATCAAGCAATAATGCTAAGTTTACTATCAAATTCTTACAACCTTCTTACAACCTCACTCACCCACCCCTTACATATGGGTCCCTCCGGGTCCCACCACCTCTCACACCCCCCTGCTACATGGGCTCCATCCGACTCCACCACTTACTCCCCTCCTCCAATCGAAGCCCGACTCGTGGCAGATTGTAGGAGGGTTGTAAGCATTGGTTGTAGGCATAGCAAAGCTCTTAATCAAGAGATATGTTTGGTTATGGAAAATGCTAAGTTTACTACCAAATTCTTACAACTTCTTATACAACCTCACTCACCCATTTCTTACACATAGGTACCACCGGATCCCACCACCCCTCACACCTGCATGCTACATGGGCACCACCCGACCCTACCACCGTCCTCCAATGGAAGTCTGACATGTGGCAGGTTGTAGGAAGGTTGTAAGCCTTGTTAGCAATCACCCGAATAAAATTCGTATTATATACGAATTTTTTCGTATCTTTCATAAACGTATAATACTTGCGTACTTTTGACAGATCCAAGTAAGTACGTAAATTTTGAACATGCGAAGTTTTAAATGTGTTCTGTATAAATTATTGACAAATTTGACACAATAAACATGTTGGAAACCTGTTTAATTAACCAAATTTGACAACATATTTAAGAATGTGAAGTTTCTAACCTCAATATTTTTATTTTTCGAATATTTGTCTGAATTTTTGAACGTATTTTATTTGCACTGAACCGATTTATACTCGTACATTTGTTGTCCCGAATTTTTTTTTTGTTTGCCGAATTGCTAACAAGGGTTGTAAGCATTGGTTGTAGACATAGCAAAGCTCTTTGGTTATAGTAAGGAGTGAAAATTATATATATATATATATATATATATATATATATATATATATATATATATATATATATATATATCACATGCTACATGCATCTAAGTTTATATATATATTTTATATATCATGTGTTACATGCATCTAAGTTTACATAGTTTTTATGCTTCATTCATGCAGAAATTTCTAAAACTTTAGGAAGCTTCCTTGATCACGGTTTCACCTTCCATATCTGTGATGGAATCTTATTTCCATGATCTGTGCGCCAATGATTGCTGTAAGGATATCTCACTCATGAAGAGAAAGGAACTAAAGTGGGTGTAGATGGTAGGTTTATTCACACAATATACATATGGGAATTTTTTTTTCTTCTGAAATGTCACGCACAAACAAAATTGGGGAGCTCCTTGCCGCGGTCCCTCCATATCTGTTCTAATGCCACTAGACTAGAGAGCTCGGACTACATATCGAAATCGGTATCAAACTCTTTCTACGAATATATGTATCGAGATCAATAGTATCTCTTTAAGGCTTTCGGATATGAATATCAAATTTTTTGCTATCTAAAATCAAATAATTATTTACAAATTATTTAAAAATTAGAAAAATATCTTATATAATGAGCCATAATTTTAAGTATTTTACGTGTTCTTTCTAAATAGTTTTGAACTTGAATAAAATAATGGTCAGTCTTGCCGATTGATTTACGTGTGATAGATAGGATTTTTTTTCTTTCCGTTTACATGTTTCTACAACCTTACTATGCTTTTAGATCCTTGTTGATTGGTCCTTTTTATTTAATTTTTTCTACCAAATTAACTGGATAAGTGATCTCTGACGTCGGTATCGGTCAATATTGGTGGCAGTCGATATTGAATCGGAACATGTCAAATCGTATCAATATCGGCCGATACTGCAAACTACGATAAATTAGAGGTGCAAACTGGAGTTCAAGGGATATAGAAAAACATCGGAAATGTTCTATAGTTGCAACTATAAACTTGATTCAAATCACTCATGTGAGGTTTACCTTGTGTAATATCTATTCTGTTCTATTTTGCTGATAAAGAAAATGAAGTTATACAATTTGGTCGTACGTCCTAAATAGTTTCCTAAAGTTTAAGAACCTACCCTTGAATTAAAAATGTAGTTGTTTACCAATGTTTCATGAATGCGACTAATCAATCCACTATTTGGCATGACTAACATAGAACATGAATACAGCTGTGGTACTTAGATGGATACATTGCACAATATTATACTTCATTTGTACCTCTGACTTTTTTTTCTTTTTTTTTTTGCTTTTTTTTTCGTAGCACAAGGAAACTCCATACTTGAATGTACCACGAGATTGATTACACAATAAAAGAAAGAAAAGTAGAAGAGATCGTGTCCAATAGTTTCTCACATGCAAGCATGAGATCAGAGTTGCTAAAGGCCTGGACCACATTTGCAAAAAATAATTCTAGTTAGGTTCTTAATTTTTAGTTCTATTTCCATCATTTGAGACCCAGCAATTATTCTTTTATGAAAACAATCAAATAAATCTCCTAAACGTTTACTCACAAATTACTATGCGTTTTGCATAAGAGTCCATGAAACCTATCTTATTTATACTCAAGCCCCTCAAACCCCCATCAAGTTATTCCCAGATACTATAAGGATTTTCTAGAAGCTTTATGTGCAGAATCCGGGTTCATTAAGTATACCGTCGACATACGACAATGTACCAATCCTGCGTAGTTCTGGGCAATTCATAATTTTAACAAGCTTTAATTTCGACCATGGGATCTTATTTTGGATTAGGAGTATGCATCGGTCGGTGGTCGACCTATTTGGTCACAACAGAAGTCGAAACGAAGTTAATCGATTTTGAAAATAAGCAAAATCGAACCAAACCAACCAACTGGTTGTTTCGGTTTTGAAACCGACCGACTTGATTCGGTTTGGATCTTATTTTGGATTAGGAGTGTGCATCGGTCGGTCGGTGGTCGACCTATTTGGTCACAACCGAAGTCGAACCAAAGTTAATCGGTTTGAAAATAAGCAAAACCGAACCAAACCAACCAACTAGTTGTTTCGGTTTACCGACCGACTTGGTTCGGCTTGGATCAGTTCGACTTGGTCGGTTTTGATCACAAAAAAATGGACTGTCATTATTATTTTTTTTGGTACTGATGCTTATTTTGTTGTGTGAAACTTTAGTCATCACAGGAAAAAAAAAAAAAAGGAATAAGTGTCAATCAATGACAGGAAAAAAAAATTTATATGCAGTCAACTAACAACAGCACAACGGTGATGGAACGTAAAAATGTGCATTCAACAAACAAACAGTTTCAGCTTGTACTTTGCAACATTGTACAATAATTTGTAATAGTAAAATTGTAGCCGCCACTCCTCTTTGAGAGAGAGAGAGAGGCTCTTTCAAAGTGTGATGTCTGTTGTTGAATGAACCAAACCGAATCAATATCCAAGTAAATTAGTAACCCAACCCTAATTATCTAACACCAACATAGGATTTGGTTCGTTTTGGTTTTAAACGATTTTTGGCCTAAGTAAACCGAGAATCGAATCGAACCGGTAGGTTTGAAAAATTTTGCAGCCAAACCAAACCGACCGAACTATCGTTTCGGTTCGATTTTGTTCGATTTGACTTAATTGTGCACAGTCCTATTTTGGATGCATATTGGCTAGCTTTGGGGGTAACCTAGATTTTTTTGGCCTTATTAAAGGGGCTAAGGGGACACTTTTGTAGGTTTTTGTTCTTCAAAATAAAATGAGGTTTTAATCATAGTGTCGTCAACTAAGTCACGGTAATTATCACCAAAACTGCTAGGTAAGAAGTTTTAGCTAGAGTTGGGACTTTGTGTTCTCATAAATCTACTCTCCTTTCTTAAGAAGATGAATCTTCGGACAAATTATGGATTCGAGGAGATAATATTCAGTTTTAAATATAAAGAGCTGGGATTTGTCATGTGGCAAGGCCACCACATATCATGAGTGTGATATGTTCTTGGCTCTTTCTTAGTAGGTAATGGTTCCTTATTTTTTGGGTGAGATTTTGTTCGTTGATGTTTAGCGTAAAATTTGTTAGGCGTCTCACTGAATTTAATTTCTACAAAGTGGCATTAGATTTCTCAGTTCGAGAGAACGACTATGGCTATGAAAAATATCCACTTACAAAAATATTATCCTCCATGAAAAAAAATAGACGATCTAGAAGCCAAGAATAGAGGACATATTTTTTTTCATAAATTTACATAGTCTGCTAGAAGGCGACATCGCCAAGCCAAATGACATATCTTTTGGTTATTGAATTTGCATGATCTGCTGAAGGATGACAGTGCAAGCCAAAGGACAATCTTGCTAGAAGAGAAGACCATTGAATCTATCCGCTAATGGTTGGACGATTCAATATTTCACCATACATTCGCGGAGAGTTCTGCAAACGAATTACGGAAGAAGCTGCTTTCGTTCTACGAATGTCACGCCCCGCTCCCGTAGGAGCGATCGTCCTCGCTAAGGCGTGATGCCGCACGGGCCTAGGTTGCGTCCGTGCAAGGCCAAGTCCAGAAACGGCCGATTTGAGTCTAGGCCACAGAGTCGCACAGAGTGTCCCCATATGCAGCGGAAGTAAAAATGAACACAAGTAGAAGCGAATCCAAATCTCTTTATTGAATTTCAAGAAGTTTACAAGCGGCGCTAGGCTGATATTACAAATCGCTCAAGCTCTCTCTCTGAAACATAAAAGGCGTGCCAAGTGGCTTACAACATGGAATAATACATGGCGATGTTCCGATACATTATGTCCTGTATAGGGTGCTTCAGCTTCTTGCAACGTTCCAAGGCCCCAGAGTTGGCTCTGCGCCTTGACACGTTCGATGGAAGCTCCGCACCCGCCGGCATCTCCTGCTATCCTGCAAGCATACTGTGGGGTTATCAGTACATTGTTATGCACTGGTGGGAGGCTAGCTCGCCCACAATGCCATCATTACCAAACACGTTCTATTTACTTTTGTGCATCTCTATCATTCATTGTCTTTCTAATCTTGCCTTAGGATCAGTTTCATAGCATTTTGCATAGCCTATCTCGTGTTACCGAACTCAAGTGTCGCATGAAAATACATGTACGACTTACCCATACTTACCGTCCGGCCTTCCCTGTTCAAGGTAAACCAAGTTAAACAACAATTCATGTATAATAACATAACACGATTCATGTACGCATTCAATATCGAGTGTGTGTCCATGTCTCGGGTTCTAGCACGTCGTGGACATGTTCTAGTGTTACGTTTCGAGCATGTTCAGGAGGCACATTTCAAGCATGTTCAGGGTGGTATATTTCAAGCATGTTCAGGCATGTTACATTTCGAGCATGTTCATGCTCGGGATGTTACTTTGCAAGCATGTTCAGGAGTGTTATAATTCGAGCATGTTCAGGAGACACTTGTTCATTTAACTTAGACTACTTTGATTTCAATGCAAGAACTTGCACGTGGATTGCCACCAGCATAGTCCACTTAATCTACATGCACGGGTCGCTGGCTTTACAAGCCATTTAGGACATTCCTCTGTGGTATTTCTCAACTTAGCGTAAGGTGATGGCTGGTACACCCCGTTAAGTCTCTTGAATATACCCTGCTACTTACGTCTCTTGGTGCCCAAGCCCGCACCCAAGCAGCCCGTAAGCCCGTATTGATTCTGCCTAGGCCGGCCACGGTTTACCCCCCCCAACGCCCGTGCCGCAGAATCCTTCCACACGACGGCCACGGTATTCCCCCCCATCGCCCGTGCCGTTTGTCCACGACCATTTCGTATTGTCTTGTCATTTTAACTTAGCGGCTAACTCCGAGCCGTAGGCTAACCCTTAGCCATAATGCGTTATCGACCAGGTTGGCGTCCGTACAGCGCGGGTAGCGAGCCCCGTTGCACGTGCCCGTCATACCTGTCGATAGCGTCTTCTATGTCTTATCTTTCACGTATTCTTTCTTTTCTTTCTTTCATTTCACTTGTTCATTTGATTCATCGATTCATTCATGTATTCATTCATTCTTTCGTTCGTTCATTTGTTGATCCATTCATTCACGCATTACGCAACTCCCAGTGTGGGAGTCGCCTTGGCGACCCATCGGTCCCATAGCCTTTCAATGTTGCTAAACTCTACTCGGAGCGACTATGTTGATAGTCTTTCCGTTTCATTGTTGAAAACCATTCATTGTTTCATTGTTTGAACGTATAAGGGACATGAACGTGAGCTTGTGCCTTAGCACGAGCGTAGAGCGCGGTGCGAGCATTTCTATTATTGTCGAGTTCTTTTCCATGTTCTAAACAAGCATGCAAGATGGGATTATTCCCTTAGCTAGGTGCGTTGAGTCATTTATTAGCATGCAAGATGTTATCGCCTAGCGATTCTCGTGATAGTGTCCGTATTGTTATGTGTCTAGGCTAAGCACAGACGGGTTCATCGGAGCCACCCACCTCAGCGATATTTGTATCGGCCAAGCGATACTCCGAGCGCGCCTTTGATAGTCTAAGTCTGGATTCATCTTGACGGGCCAAGGCAAGTCCGGCATCGATTTGCATCGATACTTCATCGGGTCGAGGCAGCTCTTCGGGTCGACGGCTCGTTTGAGTCGTTGTACTTGCCGTTTGGATCGGCGTTCCGCTAGGGCGGAGCGGGTCGTTACATAATACACCACTCAAAATAAGTCTCGTCCTCGAGACTTCTTGAGTGCAGGTCATCCTATCATTCCTTAACTCGGATCGTGTACACATCTTAGGCAATTTCCTATCGAATGGCTTTATCGTTCGATGGCATCGAACCGTACTCGATTTCTTTCTAAGTTCCGTGTCGCATGCGTTTGGTCGATTTTATTGAATAGCCTTTCATTCCTTTTACAGTTGATTGTACTTATTCAATTCAAGTATTTCTTCATCTTGGTTGTTATTTCTCTGTGTCACGGGACAGAAATATTCACACGAGGCACATTGTAATTCGTCAAAGGCGAGGGTCGTAGGCTAAGGCAAATTCACTTTCATTCATCTCGGTCATCGAGATGACTCGATTCGCTTCTCAAGCGTTCTCGTCCATGAAATCAGTATGACTTCTTCTTAGCGGGGTCGACCAAGTCTAAGAAATTCTCGTCCAATTCAAGACTACGTATTGCACTATCATCGAGCATAACTTCCTATCAATGGTTCAATTCGTTGTACCAACTTTTACTAGCACGATTTCACGTTCGTGATACTCGTTCACTCCCCAAGTCGTGCTAGAACTCAACGTATCACTAGGCTGGATCGTGCACGCATTCCAAGCGTCCCCAAAATACATGTATTCAGCCAAGCCGCAGGATAGTGAGTTTGTCATTCTCACTCGAGTCGCATCGTGCATATACTCAAGCGTCCCTGAGATATATGCATATCAACCGAGTCTCGTGAGCAGGGTTTCCTACTCTTGATCCACTCTTTCAATCCATGTTAATCCTCAAGCTCAATCCTTTGTTTGCAACTCTTGCAACAGGGGCGTCTCGCCTATCCGCTAGGCCAATTCTCAAGGCTAAGTCAATGTCAGGATTGGAATCATAGTTTCCCAACAATAATGCCAATACTGACCCCAATCCTAGGGTCAAACCAAAGTCGGTGGTGCAGGATTTTTCTACCCAAGCTCGTGTCACTCAGATTCCTAAACATCGAGCACGATCACTTAGTTCGCATAGATGCATTCGTTTTGCAACATCCAAATCTGTTCAATCACCAATTCTTAACCAATTCATGTATTCGATCACGAGGTCATCCAGCTCGACAATACGTTCTGCCCCAATCTCACGCGAGTCCGATTATCCACGACGGTTCATGAATCACCATGCAACGCTCCCGCGGAATAATCATTCTCATCGGGGCGTAACTCTTGTTTGAGTTTAGACTAACTCATTCTCGATACGCAGATTGGACCTACTCAATCCTCAAGTTCAACTCTTCAAACACACAACTCATCCTCAAGTCTCCTTCGTGTCAAACCACAAGTCGAAGCATACGAGTTGCCACGCCAGGCGAGTACCGATCACTCCCGCTGTATGAATCACCATACCAGCGCTCATGCGGAGTGATAGTCCTAGTCGGCGCGACGCATGTGCGAGGCTGGGGTTGCGCTCGCATAAGGCAAGAACGTCTACGTTGTGGTTGACAACGAAGTAAATCTAAGCACTTCGTTTTCATCCAAGCCAAGTCTATATTTGATAGTCCGACCGTCATTCATCCTCGAGCCAAGTTTATCTTTTCCTCGACACATCCTTAACGACCCAAGTATAGCATCCAACGGAACAATGACATTTGCATGATCGTCATTCGCCGAGTCGGAGTGCTCCCGAGTTATCGCATATCGATCTTCGATACGCCTCAATACCATCGACGATATGCGTAACCTGACGATCTTCCTTTGCAACCGATTTTTCGAGTCATGCATTGATGCTATTGTCCGAGTTGGATATTCCATAATTTCCTCGATATTCAAGATCAAGCTCGATCGCTATCTCTCCAACTAGGGTCAAGATCGTTGTTCAAACTCAAGTCGCGATTCATTTGAATCAATCCGAGATCGTACGCGCAATCCTCTAAGTTTCCTCGATCAAGACCATTCATTTACCTCTGTCGTTCCGAGTCGTTTTCTAACTCACGTTGTCTAACGACAAGTTGTCCGAGCGACATCTCGTTCGGGACAATCGAAGTCACAACCAACTAAGTGTGACGCGTTCTAAGGCTTTGCGCGACCGCATCGCCTCGCCGACATACTCGTAATCCTCGATTTCGCTCGAACTATTTCCAAGACGTCCATACACCACTCAGATTCGAGCCATCTGATCTAGTCCTCAATCACATTCTTTTTCTTCTCCGAACCTATCACATACACCACTCGGGTTCAAGCCATACGGTCTAATCTTCAATCACGTTTGCGCCACGCGCTAAGACGTCTTATCGATTCATTCAACGGATCGCTAGCGTAGTCGTTCGCGCCGTTGCGACGCATTAAGTCGTTCGCAATAATCCTCAAGGTCCAAATCGATCCTTCGAGTGTGCCTAAACGTTAACTCGATAACGTTCCTATCGATACACACTCAAAGTGTATCTCCGTTCTCGATCGAGCGATACGTTGATATCGCTCGCAACCCGATGGCACCCAAGAGTCGAGGTGCGCGACACGCGGACTAAGTTGTACCGCTTAACCATCCCGTTCGGACCACATTCAAGTTTGCACGCTCACTTATTCTCGTTCGCAACTCGTTTGCACCAAAGGGTCTAGGTGCGCGATACTCCGCACAACTTAGCCAAAAGGCTGCGTGCAAAACCATCCTGTTCGAATAATACTCCGGTCTCGTGTACCCGTTTGCTATCGTCAACGTAAGCCTATTCAAGCATGCCTCGCGTTTGCTAACTCTTAGCATTTAGTTTTCGTCCGACTCGAGTCCGTCGTGGTTCGGCACAAAGGCCATCGCCTATCAAGTCCGTCGTAGTGGCACAAAGGCCATCGCCTATCGGTCCCGTGCAACCGAGTACTCGTACGAGCTTTCGCAATATTAGACTTATTGTATGGAACATCCCAATGCACAACGAGAGAGAGCATACACTTCTTTTGTTTCCAACGCGAGCTTTCAAAACTGAGAGAATCGAAATGATGTCCAAGGACGTAAAGCCGTGCTCTGATACCAATCTGTCACGCCCCGCTCCCGTAGGAGCGATCGTCCTCGCTAAGGCGTGATGCCGCACGGGCCTAGGTTGCGCCCGTGCAAGGCCAAGTCCAGAAACGGCCGATTTGAGTCTAGGCCACAGAGTCGCACAGAGTGTCCCCATATGCAGCGGAAGTAAAAATGAACACAAGTAGAAGCGAATCCAAATCTCTTTATTGAATTTCAAGAAGTTTACAAGCGGCGCTAGGCCGATATTACAAATCGCTCAAGCTCTCTCTCTGAAACATAAAAGGCGTGCCAAGTGGCTTACAACATGGAATGATACATGGCGATGTTCCGATACATTATGTCCTGTATAGGGTGCTTCAGCTTCTTGCAACGTTCCAAGGCCCCAGAGTTGGCTCTGCGCCTTGACACGTTCGATGGAAGCTCCGCACCCGCCGGCATCTCCTGCTATCCTGCAAGCATACTGTGGGGTTATCAGTACATTGTTATGCACTGGTGGGGAGGCTAGCTCGCCCACAATGCCATCATTACCAAACACGTTCTATTACTTTTGTGCATCTCTATCATTCATTGTCTTTCTAATCTTGCCTTATGATCAGTTTCATAGCATTTTGCATAGCCTATCTCGTGTTACCGAACTCAAGTGTCGCATGAAAATACATGTACGACTTACCCATACTTACCGTCCGGCCTTCCCTGTTCAAGGTAAACCAAGTTAAACAACAATTCATGTATAATAACATAACACGATTCATGTACGCATTCAATATCGAGTGTGTGTCCATGTCTCGGGTTCTAGCACGTCGTGGGCATGTTCTAGTGTTACGTTTCGAGCATGTTCAGGAGGCACATTTCAAGCATGTTTAGGGTGGTATATTTCAAGCATGTTCAGGCATGTTACATTTCGAGCATGTTCATGCTCGGGATGTTACTTTGCAAGCATGTTCAGGAGTGTTATAATTCGAGCATGTTCAGGAGACACTTGTTCATTTAACTTAGACTACTTTGATTTCAATGCAAGAACTTGCACGTGGATTGCCACCAGCATAGTCCACTTAATCTACATGCACGGGTCGCTGGCTTTACAAGCCATTTAGGACATTCCCCTGTGGTATTCTCAACTTAGCGTAGGGTGATGGCTGGTACACCCCGTTAAGTCTCTTGAATATACCCTGCTACTTACGTCTCTTGGTGCCCAAGCCCGCACCCAAGCAGCCCGTAAGCCCGTATTGATTCTGCCTAGGCCGGCCACGGTTTACCCCCCCAACGCCCGTGCCGCAGAATCCTTCCACACGACGGCCACGGTATTCCCCCCCATCGCCCGTGCCGTTTGTCCACGACCATTTCGTATTGTCTTGTCATTTTAACTTAGCGGCTAACTCCGAGCCGTAGGCTAACCCTTAGCCATAATGCGTTATCGACCAGGTTGGCGTCCGTACAGCGCGGGTAGCGAGCCCCGTTGCACGTGCCCGTCATACCTGTCGATAGCGTCTTCTATGTCTTATCTTTCACGTATTCTTTCTTTTCTTTCTTTCTTTCACTTGTTCATTTGATTCATCGATTCATTCATGTATTCATTCATTCTTTCGTTCGTTCATTTGTTGATCCATTCATTCACGCATTACGCAACTCCCAGTGTGGGAGTCGCCTTGGCGACCCATCGGTCCCATAGCCTTTCAATGTTGCTAAACTCTACTCGAAGCGACTATGTTGATAGTCTTTCCGTTTCATTGTTGAAAACCATTCATTGTTTCATTGTTTGAACGTATAAGGGACATGAACGTGAGCTTGTGCCTTAGCACGAGCGTAGAGCGCGGTGCGAGCATTTCTATTATTGTCGAGTTCTTTTCCATGTTCTAAACAAGCATGCAAGATGGGATTATTCCCTTAGCTAGGTGCGTTGAGTCATTTATTAGCATGCAAGATGTTATCGCCTAGCGATTCTCGTGATAGTGTCCGTATTGTTATGTGTCTAGGCTAAGCACAGACGGGTTCATCGGAGCCACCCACCTCAGCGATATTTGCATCGGCCGAGCGATACTCCGAGCGCGCCTTTGATAGTCTAAGTCTGGATTCATCTTGACGGGCCAAGGCAAGTCCGGCATCGATTTGCATCGATACTTCATCGGGTCGAGGCAGCTCTTCGGGTCGACGGCTCGTTTGAGTCGTTGTACTTGCCGTTTGGATCGGCGTTCCGCTAGGGCGGAGCGGGTCGTTACAACGAATAAGATGGCCGGGAACAGAACGATCGTTTCTGGTTTGCCAACTCGAAGTAGATGGGGATGCGTGCCTTTGATGGAGCAACATATGAACGACGTTCATGTTATCATCAATCAGTTGTATGCAATAAATATGGTGATTGGTGATGAGCTTCATAACATTTTGCTTCCAAGTTACTTTCGGATAGCTTGGAGACGCTGGTGGCATTATTAAATAGCTTTTTCAAGTTACTGTTGGATAGCTTGGAGGCGTTGGTGGCATTGTTAAGTAGCTTTTCCAAGTTATAGCTTGGAGACGTTGGTGGCATTGTTAAGTAGGTTTTCTAAGTTACTGTCGGATAGCTTGGAGACGTTGGTGGTGGCATTGTTAAGTAGCTTTGCACCGAAAGAAGTTGTCACGACGAAGATGGTCAAAGAAATATGTTGAATGAAGAGATTGAAGAAAGAGAGGAGGAAGGAAAGGGGTAGGGAAAGAGGAAAAGTGTTAGAAGGAGTACTCTTCATTCATTCAACTTTTGATGGAATGTTTTCATTTTTCACGAGTTCAATTGGGGAAAGATAATAATGGAGTTAGGACCTTAGGTCCACCGAAACTTGGACAATTCCTAACTCGAGCCCTACTTAGAGGCAACTATTCTATGATTGGAGGCAGGAGGAATCCCAAGTCACGAGTCCTGTGTACAATAATGTGCTTGTACTAGCTAGATACCATATGTGAGTGAAAGGCCAAGGGGGAGGCAAGCTAGGGTTTCCTGTACGTTACATGCAGCATTTAAATTTGAAGGCGAACCCGTACTATATAAATCTAGAGAGAGAATTTTATGTATAGTGATATTTTTAGCTAATGTTCTCGTTCTAAATATTGTAACTCACATATATTTGCACAATATTTTTTTCAACTAACATATGCTTCTATTTTTAATAGATTAACATTAAATTTCGGCTAAAAGTGAAGGAGTTTTTTAGGAAGTTTTCTAAGGAAGACTTTTGATCCGCTTCTTATATATATATATATATATATATATATATATATATATATATATATATATATATATATATATAGGGAGCGGATCAAAAGCCCCCCAAAAATCCTCCTCACTCTAATTCGTAATATTAATGTTAATATTAATGTTAATGTTAATATTAATGTTAATATTAATGTTAATGTTAATATTAATTTTTTTTTAATTTTTTTTATGTTAATGTTAATGTTAATATTAATGTTAATATTAATGTTAATGTTAATGTTAATATTAATTTTAATGTTAAATTTAATGTTAATTTTAGTATTTAATGTTAATATTAACATTAACATTAATATTAACATTAATATTAACATTAAATTACGGATTAGAGTGAGGGGGGTTTTTGGGGGACTTTCTAAGGGGGGCTTTTGATCCGCTTCCATATATATATATATATCTATATATATATATATATATATATATATATATATATATATATATATATATAGGAAGCGGATCAAAAGCCCCTATTAGAAAATCCCCTAAAAACTCTCCTCACTCTAATCCGTAATTTAATGTTAATATTAATGTTAATATTAATGTTAATGTTAATATTAATGTTAATATTAACATTAAATACTAAAATTAACATTAAATTTAACATTAAAATTAATACTAATATTAACATTAATATTAACATTAACATTAACATTAATATAAAAAAATTAAAAAAAATTTAATATAAACATTAACATTAATATTAACATTAATATTAATATTATCATTAATATTAACATTAATATTAACATTAATATTACGAATTAGAGTGATGACGATTTTTAGGGGATTTTCTAAGGAGGACTTTTGATCCGCTCCCATATATATATATATATATATATATATATATATATATTATGACTTTCAAAAATTGGACTCTCATATATAATATTAAAAAATAACAATAAAAATAAATTTAAAAAAATGTTATCACTACAATTTTAATTGTTCTGTGTTAAGTAGAACTCATAAGACATACTAGTATATTTTAGATAAAAAAATATATTTATATTTAAACTATTTTTTTTATTTTTTTTTTCTCTCGAATCAGTGGGTCCCCTAACTGCCCCTGGACTGGGGACTCTATGTAACCACTTAAATTATGATCTTCCTCAAGAACACCACACCCCTGTCATGTAGTATTAATTGTTCCCCTCCCCCTCCCTCCCCTCCCCGCTATTTAAACGGATCCAAAATCACTCGTTCTCTCTCAATTCCTTCCTCTCCCTCCCCCTCTCTCTCTCCATCAAAATAAAATCTAAGGAAGAATAAGAATGGCTGGTCAGTCTCGGAAGTGGATGATCCTGGTGGCCACCATATGGATCCAGGCCTTCACCGGCACCAACTTCGACTTCTCCGCCTACTCCTCCCAGCTCAAGTCCGTCATGGGCATCTCCCAGGTCCAGCTCAACTACCTCGCCACCGCCTCCGATCTCGGCAAGGTCTTCGGCTGGTCCTCCGGCCTCGCCCTCCTCTACCTCCCCCTCCCCCTCGTCCTCTTCCTCGCCGCCGCCGTCGGCTTCCTCTCCTACGGCCTCCAGTGGCTCCTCATCACCTCAACCATCTCCCTCCCCTATCTCCCAGTAAGTAATAATACCATTTAATTCTCGATACCGACGGCTACAGATAGTTGTCAAATAATATATTTACTATTCAAATACATATTTATTTTAGTAAATATTACTGTTGTTAAGATGAGGACTGATACGTGAACAGAATCTATGCCGTTCTCTTTTCTTTTTTTCTAGAAACAAACCCTTTATTATATTACAATTGCAATTGGTGGCGCTGAGTAAACAGTCTCTCTCATTTTCTTTTCTTCTCCTCCTCCGATTGCTTCTGTTTATTCGGTTTGGTTGGTGGCCAAATATTGACCGTCCGATCGACTCGTCTCACCATCACGGTATGGGGGAGTGCGGGTCCCACCGGCGTTGTTGGATTGGCGTGTGAAATTTGTAGAAAGTTCCAGTCTGACTGTGACTAAGGAAATTTGTAGAAAGTTGTTGTCCAGCAGCCGGTCCTCTGTTCCTTTGGATTGGCTGTTTGTTGCGAAAAGTTGATAGTTGATCAGAAAAGTTATAATAATAATTTGACTAAATTATAATTTAATAATTTCAACTATTCGAATTTTTTATTTTGACTAAATAAAAAATAAGAAGAATCTTATATTATCAACGCCTGTCTATGAATGATAAATTATAGGTCGAACTGCCAGAGTTGAAAAAATGAATGATATTATAAGAGTATCAACAAAGTTCACGAACTAAGTTCATGCTGAAGAGCCAACAGTGATGTATATTTGCTAGCTAGCATTATAAAACATAAACAAGTAGTGACATGTTTAGGAAGCTGCTACGTTGTCCGCAATTATCCGTAGTTTATAATTGCGGACGTGACCGTCGATCGACGTAACGGTCGACCATTGGTCTCATAATTCGAATAGGATCCGAAGATAGCAAAGAAAAGCCAATAGTCGATTGTCACGCACGTCCGTGCTCTGATAAAATATTGGCATATTTAACATCAAAACTCTTAACAATGCAATGCAATGGCAGGTGTTCTTCCTGTGCTTGCTGGCCGGTTGCAGCATCTGCTGGTTCAACACGGTCTGCTTCGTCCTCTGCATCCAGAACTTCCCGGTGAACCGGTCGCTTGCGCTCGCTCTCACCATCAGCTTCAACGGCGTCAGCGCCGCCATCTACTCCCTCGCCGCCAACGCACTCTCGGGGTCGGGCGGCCGCGGCTCCCCCTCCTCCTACCTCCTCCTCAACGCGGTCCTCCCCCTCCTCGCCTCCTCCGCCGCGCTCCTCCCCATCCTCCGTCCGCCCCCCGTCCTCCACCACCGCCCTCCCGCCCGACGGCGCTCGCCGCGACTCCCACGCCTTCCTCCTCCTCAACGTCATCGCCTTCTGCACCGGCCTCTACCTCCTCCTCCTCAACCCCTCTCCATCCGCTGCCTCCTCCGAAGACGACGGGCTCCTTGCAGCCCGTGTCCTATTCGCCGGCGCCATCGCCCTCCTCGTCCTCCCCCTCTGCATCCCCGGCCTAGTCTTCGCGCGCGAGTGGGCGCGCCGCAGCATCTACTCCAGCTTCCGCTTCGACGAGCCGGTCAATCTCGTTGACAGCGGAGAGCTCTACAAGTCCTTGATCAGCGGCGGCGAGAGCAGCGTCTGGGAAGACGAGAAGGACCTGCAGGTGCCAACACTATCTTCCTGGTGGTGCTGCTGCTGCCGCGAGAAAGCAGGGATCGTAGGAGCCTGGAAAGACGAGCTGTCGGTCCTCGGGGAGGAGCACGGGCCGAGGAAGCTGGTCGCGCGGATCGACTTCTGGCTGTACTACGCGGCCTACTTCTGCGGCGCCACGGTGGGCCTGGTGTACAGCAACAACCTGGGGCAGATAGCCCAGTCCTTGGGCAGGCAGAGCCAGACCACCACGCTTCTCACCGTCTACTCCTCCTGCTCCTTCTTCGGCCGCCTCGTCTCCGCCGTCCCCGACTTCTTACGCGGGTCAGTATCCCATCTTATGTCGCACGGACACGGATACGACACGACACTAGAATGACACAGCATACAGAATTTATGTTCGTGGTCATTACTTGTTTAGATGAAAAGTGTCTATGGCATGACATACTTAGATGACACAGAGCGGATCTGCTGTCTCATTTAATCAGATCCATTAATCTAAGAAATAGTGAGAATTCTTGATCTTTCTCAGTAGCGCTCTCATTTTGAAGATATAGAATTTGAATTGATGTCCTTTCATTGATTCCTCCTCAAAATTTCATTTCAATTGGAATTTGGTTATTCACGATGGACGATGAGCTCCGTTAAGGTTAAGCATCTATGGCTAAATGGTTAAAACGCCCAACTCATAATTGGTAAATTCGTAGGTTCAATTTCTGCTGGATGCACACCAATGGTTCCATAAGTCTATGGAAATCTCATCATCCATACATAACGAATTGGTATGTTATATTCATACCATAACATATAAACAGTAAGAATTAGAATTCTTATCGATACTCGAACTCATAGGGAAGAAAATGAGGTTCTCCTTGCTATTACATGTGGGTCATGGGAGTAGATATATAGATGATGGTCCACATGTAATAGGAAGAGGGGCAGAATTGGACAGAATTAAATGGAACAACAGATCTTCTCCTATGTTGTATGCATGAACACTGCTAAAATTAATTGTGGTATCCGTGTATAGTGTCTGTACTCGTATCCGTGTCCGTATTCTCGTGTCAGAACCTATCTTATAATGCTATATATGCTACTTCAAATTACAGAAAGCTCCACTTCGCAAGGACGGGGTGGCTAATGATCGCGCTGGTACCAACGCCCCTGGCTTTCTTCTTGCTGGCGGAGTCCAGCGACGAGCGTGCACTAATAGCCGGCACCGGGCTGGTTGGCCTGAGCTCGGGGTTCATCTTCGCCGCGGCCGTGTCGGTCACGGCGGAGCTGTTCGGGCCCAACAGCGTGGGCCTCAACCACAACATCCTCATCACCAACATCCCCCTCGGCTCCCTCCTCTACGGCCTACTCGCCGCCCTGGTCTACGACGCCAACGGCACCTCCGGATCCGCGGCGGCGTCAGCGCTCTCCGGCGTCAAGACGGTGTGCATGGGGAAGGAGTGCTACGGGCCGACCTTCCTGTCGTGGGGGGTCATCTCGCTCGTCGGGCTCGTCTGCAGCGTCGCGCTGTACTTGAGGACGAGGAAGGCGTACAGCCACGCCGCGCAGAGCCCACTGATGGCGCTTATACACGGCGAAAGCTTCACCAGCGAAAGCTTCAGCGGTCAGTCAGGGTTGCTATAGCACAATTGGGGGTGATCGAGAACGACCGAGATATCGATCGAATCGAAAGGATAATCGTATCGCGGAGAAAGGGAGCATGCAAGAACCAGAGTGCTGATGATCTGCAAAAGAGTTGAAGAACAGCGAGCTGACACTGCTAATTGTGTCGGAGTGTCGGAATTCATAGCAGGTGATTTCTCCCGCAAAGTTGTTATTTCTATTGTAATGATCGATCATATGCATGGACTAGTTACAGAATTATTGCTACATGTAGAAACATTTTGACCACAATTGGCATATTGCAAGAAAGTTTTTATGATGGGGCTTTGTTTTGTAACTAGCAGTTCTTATGTGATTATAATGGAGAACATGTTTGTTCAAGAGAAAGTACAACAACAATATGACAACATGTTTGCTCGAAAGAAAGTACACATTAATTTCTAAAGAAAACCCCCATAGATCAACACTCAAAAAGACTTGCTATTAATACCATATCTACTAAGAGTAACTTTCAAATTTCTAAAGCAGATCTATAATTCTAAAGAAATTTGGTTGTAGCGATAAATTTTTTATACGAAATTGGATGTAGCGAAAAAAGGTTGGTTTTGTTGTGAGTTTTGCTTGGTTTTGTTTCCATTTTTGCTCTTTTTTTGGGGGTTTAGTGGAGTAGCCTGAATACAAATCAAGAATTCATAAATGTATGTTTTTATTTAAACGACACTTGTTGGACTGTGAGTGTAGAGCATATTGGTGTTCATGTCGACAACAGTGATCCCCCCCCCACCCCCCCCCCCACCCAGTCCTTCCATCAATGAATGCTGGCACGTGCTACTTCTCGAACCTCCCT
>JANAVB010030732.1:0-132500 GCA_029216955.1 Iris pallida | reverse complement strand
TGTAGAACCAATCACGGAAATGGTGTGCAGACTTAAAATGGTAGGGTTTACCCTTGTGTGGGTGAAGGAGAGAAAAAAGTGGCGGATGGCGGCATGGCGGAGTAGGAGAAGTCATCGTGGCGAGATTTTTTACCGTGGGAAGACGTTTGGAGCAAGAGAGTTGAGAGAGAAGTTTGTGGAGTATTTTTTATGAAGGGGTTGTGAGAGAGAAAGATAGAGGGGTTTTATAGTAGTGGGTAGGGGAGGGGGGGGGATTTAATAGGGGTAGATGAATAGTTAAAACAGATTTTGGGGAAGAGGAAGAAGTTAAGACGGATTTTGGAGAAAAGGGACAACCAAAAATATTCGATTTCTGCACCCTGAAGTTTCAGACAGAAAATCTGACGAAAATCTGCAGATTACTGCCAGAAAGTTCGTATAACGATAGGATCGCATTAAAAGCAGTATGTGAAAATTAAATATTGTTGGGAGTCTAGGATGCAGATTTTAGGTAATCTGTGCCGAAAAGTAAATGCGGATAATCCATTAGTTTTTCGCATAAATTCGAAAGATGATCCGATTGAATAAAAAATGCGTACTGTTTCATTTTGGATTATCCGACGGATTACCGTGGAAGACCTTCAGATTTTTCGAAAGAGTGAAAATGTAATCAAAATGATTTTTATGAAGATCGATCTCGCGACAAATAAACGAAAAATGATCTTCGGTAAGAGGTTTAGTGAAGATATCAGCAAGTGGATCAGTGTCAATGAATTCAAGAAAAATGTCTCCTTTTAGTTGATAATCACACAAAAAGTGGTGTCGAATCTCAATATGTTTCATACATAAGTGACAAATAGAATTTTTAGTGAGATTAAGGAGCTAGTATTGTCACATTTGATGAAGATGCCTTTAAAGAAATAACATAGTCAACAAGTGTTTGTGTCATCCAACAGATTTGCGCACAACAACATCCAGCCGCAATGTATTCGGCCTCAGTTATGGAAAGGGCAACAAAATTTTGTTTCTTACTAAACCATGAAACTAAGGATTTTCCAGGGAATTGGCATGTACCGCTAGTGCTTATTCGGTCAATCTTGCATCCGGCAAAATATGCTTCCGAGTAGCCGATAATCTCAAGGAATGGAGATGTTGGATACCAAAGTCCCATGTTAATGGTGCCTTTGAGATACCGAAAAATGTGCTTAATGGCACATAAGTATGATTCTTTGGGATTTGCTTGGTATCGTGCACATATGCAAATACTAAACATGATGCCGGGACAACTAGTAGTTAAATAGAGTAAGCTACCGATAATATCTCGATACTTATGAATGTCGACCGAGACACCATTTTCATCTTGATCAAGCTTAGTTGTAGTGGCTGTAGGAGTTCTCATTGATTTGGATGTATCTAGTTCAAAGCACTTAAGAAGATCCTTGGTGTATTTGGCTTGATTGATGAATGTGCCTTGAGGTCCTTTCGTGATTTCGCAACCCAAGAAAAAATGATAGTTCTTCCATGATGCTCATTTCAAACTCGTCCTGCATAACTTTCGTAAACTCTACACATAAAAATAATGTCATTATATAAATTTGAATTAATAAGAGTGTTCCATTGTGAGATTTTATAAAGTGTGTGGTGTCAACTTTGTCCTTGGAGAAGTTGTAGAGATAAGGAAAGAGCTAAGATGCTCATACCAAGCACGATGAGCTTGTTTGAGGCCATGCAAGACTTTATATAATTTAAAAACATGATCTAGAAAGTTAAAATCTTCAAAGCCAGGAGGTTGCTTGACATACACCTTTTCTTTAATGACACCATTTAAAAAAGCACTTTTGACATCCATTTGAAAAAGTTTAAAGTCATTAAAATACGCAAAAGCACAAGGCATTCAGATGGATTCGAGACGAACAACCAGTACATAGGTTTCTTCATAATCAATGCCTTCCCCATGGTTATAGCCTTGAGCAACCAATCAGGCTTTGTTACAAGTTACAATCCTATCTTCATTAAGCTTATTTTGAACCCACTTTGTCCCAATAATAGGGTATTGTGGGGTTTAGAAAGATTTTCCAAACATTGTTTCTCTCGAATTGGTTGAGCTCATCTTGTATGGCAAGCAGCCAAAATTCATCATTAAAAGCATCGGTGATATTTTTAGGCTCTATTTGAGAAATAAAAGCCACATTTGCATAATGTCTCATGTAGAGGATCGAGTGCTTACTCATGAGGAAGGGTCACTATTGATAAGTTTTTTGGGATGATGAGGACATATCTCCATTCTTTGGGGAGATCATCTTGAGGGGTCTCTATAGTTGAAGAATTTTCAGGTGGACGAATCTCAACTTCATTACTAGATGAAGGAGCATTTGTATCTCTAAAAGAAGAATTTTCCAAACCAAAAGAGATGTCATCAACATCGTTCAAGGAGCTAGATGCAGAAGTGTTAAGTTCGTCAAAAGAGACATTGATTGGCTCTTCGACTATAAGACTTCTTTATAAAGATACGAAACCCCTTACTATGCATTGAATATCCAAGGAATATACCTTCATAGGCTTTTTCTTCAAATTTACCTAGGTTATCTTTGGTGTTCAAAATAAAACATTTGCATCCAAAAAACTTTAAAATATTCAATAGAATTTTTTTTGTCAAACTAAAGCTCATAAGGGGTTTTCTTAGAGATAGGTCTAATCAAGACTCCATTTATAACATAACATACGGTATTGACGGCTTTCGCCCAAAAGTATTGAAGGAGCTTGTATTGGTTTAACATGACCCTGGCCATATCGCCGAAGGCTCTATTCTTTCTTTCCACTACACCATTTTGTTTTGGAGTTCTAGGGTAAGCAAAATCATGATAAAAACCATTTTTAATACAATTTTTTTTGAAATCGACATTGTCAAAATTTACCCCTATGATCACTTCTAATTTTGTTGATCATAATGTCTTTCTTATTTTGAACACGTTTACAAAAAAATAACCAATTCATGAAAGGTATCAATTTTATTTTCAAGAAAAATAACCCAAGTAAATATCGAAAAATCATCTACTAAGACAAAAGCATAGAATTTACCACCAAGACTAGCTACTTTACTAAGACCGAATAAATCCATATAAAGTTGGAGGGGTCTGGTATTGCTCACCGAGTTGATAGGTAGGAGGATTTTTTTTAACTTACTCTTCTCGCATTATTCACATATCATGTCTTTCTTGAATGGAATGATTAGGAGTCCTCTAACTAGCTTCTTGGTGGCCAGTCGGGAGATAGTGTCCATGTTGGCGTGTCCAAGTCTCATGTGCCAAAGCCAACTCTGCATCATTCTTTACTACTAAGCACCTGTCATTGTTAGTACTTTCAACGAGATAAAAGACACAAATGTTGTCTTCTCTAATACCTTCATACACAGTGGAGCCATTTGTGCTATCAAAAATAAAGCATTTGTGTTTAACAAAGTTAACTCCATAGCCATTATCCGTGAGATGACTAATGCTAAGAAGATTGTGCTTCAGATTTGTAACAAAGCAAACATTTTAATGCAAGGGTAAAGAGGGGAGCCGATATTACCATGTCTGATGACGTAACACCTTAAGTTATTACCGAAGGATACGTGTCCTTCCTTATTCATCAATAACGTTGCAAAAAGTGAAGCCTAACCGGTCATGTGCCATGAGCAACCGTTATCGAGGATCCACTTGCTTCTAGCATGCGATAGAGGGTTCACCTATAACACATGTTGAAAATGAAGACTTTGGTACCCAGAAACGTTTGGGTCCTTGACTGTTAGTTTTAGGAACCCATTTTAGCAATCTCATGTCAACATACTTTCTCATTTGACAGTAGTGAGATGTGTGTCCAAGTAAACCACAGTAGTGGGTGTCATAGGTATAGAAGAAGGAACATGAGTGTTTTGAGTACGAGGAGTTCTAACATGATTTTTATGGTGATGATAGTAAAAAGCATGATGTGAAGTGTTTGTATTCTTCCTCACAAAGGGTCCTCTTTGTGTGTGCACTTTTTGGGGATAAGGCCTATATGGTGTGTTCATGTAAGTGTGACTCTTCTAACTAGTATTGTGATGTGTGTTAGTGTGTCTTTGATTACGACGTCGCACATTTATGTAGGCCACATTTCTATCATCTTGTTTCTTGTATTTTGCAAGAAGATCATTATATTTGATAGAAGTTGCATATTTCCTTTGGTTATCAACAATTGTCTTTTCCTTAGCAATATCATACCCTTTCTTGAAGGATTGACATTTAATATCCTTCTTGTTTCTGAGGTCTAGAACTTCTTGTAGCTTTAGTCTAAGAGACTCAATCTCATCTATGTCAGAAGTAGGAGTTTTCTCTTTTATATCAAAAATGATATTAGAGAGTCTTTCTATTTCTTGTTTGAGAGTATTAATCTCTTTTAGAGATTTTCTATGCCTATTTCTCAATACTTTGTGTTCATCGTGTAGTTCATGAATAGAATTTTCTAATTCAGTATAAGAAAGAGCATTCATAGAGAAGTCATCAAGTACCTTATTTGACTCTGTTTCCATTAGACAAACATTTGCAGTGTGTCTGCATTCTTTGTTGTTGTCTGAGTCATTAGCATCACTTTTACACGAGATGCTAGTGTTGGCATACTTCCATGAGGATGAGCTTCCTTTGTTGGGCTTTTTATACTTGATAGGTTCTCTTCTTCCCATTGGACAATACTTCTTGACGTTTCCAATTTTCTTGCAGTTGTAGTAGACAGGTTCTTCATTAGTGTCCCTTCTTGAGCGATTTGCTTTATTGAACTTAAGGAAGTTTCTGAAGTGTCTAGCGGTAAGGGAAATGTCTTCGTCATCCAAATCATTATCATCTGAGTTATCTTTTGAGGAGAGCTTGACTGTCTTGAGAGCAAGATATTTTTCTTTCTTTTTGACCTTTTCTTTCTCCTTTTCTTGCATGGCTGCTTCTTCTAGGTCCTTTATATCCAGCTCGTGGGTCATGAGTTTTCCCATGAGACCCTCAAGGTTCATGGTTCTGATATGATTTCCTTCGATGATGGCGATGGCTTTGGGATTCCATCCTTTGTTAAACCCTCTGAGAATCTTCCGAATCTTCTCATTAGTGGAATATTCCTTACCAAGAGAAGAGAGAGGGTTAATTATATAAAAGAATCTAGTAAACATGAAATTGATAGACTTATCTTGTTTTATCTTAAAGGATTCGTACTCTTGTGGGAGTCTACTAATCTTAGATTCTTTTACTTGAGATGTCCGCTTGTGTATGACTTCTAAAGTTTCCATATTTCATTGGATGTCTTACAAGTGGAGATTCTATTGAATTTATTGCTATTGAGAGTACAATAGAGTGCGTTCATAGCCTTTGCATCCCGACTAAAAACTTTCTTGTTATTTTTAAAAAATTTTGCGATAAGAGTTTCGAAACTACTTCCTCAATAACTATAGAAGATTTAGGGACACCATTTATAACACAATCCCATAGATCAAAGTCTAAGGATTTTAAGTAGATGCTCATCCTAATCTTCCAGTAGTTATAGTTGGTTCTATCAAATAGAGGAGGTCTATTTGTGGAGTGTCTCTCATTATAGAATGAGTTGAGACTAGGGTTAGTGACCACTGATCACTCTAAAGAGGTAAGTCCAAATCAAAAGACTAGGCTTTGATACCAATTATAGAACCCTAGGTGAATAGGGTAATAATAAGCAAGATAAATAGTAATTTGAAAGATAGAGAGAATCAAACACTCGATGTATCCTGGTATCCTCCCTTGGGGCCGAACTCGGACCGAGTTCTGCCTAAACTCGATTAGAGGAAAACCTAATTCCCTTGTCAACCTCCTATTCCTGAAGACGAGGATCTAACATTCAAATTTATGAACGTGTTAGGGGACCGAACTCTGCCTAAACTTGGTTTTCGGTGAACCTATATAAAGACCTTGAGATTTTCGTTCTTACTCACTCATTCATCAACCAATTGATTCTAACCTTCTTATTTATTCTGAACTTTAACCTTTTCATCACCAAGAAACCAACTCCCAGCCTTCTAATGTACTTTACTACTTAATTATTTTTAGTTGGTTCACTGCCTTACTATTATTGGAGAATTATTGATACATACTTTATTCACCCCCCCTAGAGTTGTCTAGTTGTCTTCAACCCTAACTACTTTGTAGATAACTCTCTAACCTCCTCTATTTCTTGCCGAACCACTTACCCAACTCGTAACTACCTAGGCCCAGAGCATTCTCCTATAACCCTATATAAACCCCCCAAAAAAATCATTATCAAACTCATTTTCCTAAAGCCCACTCTCCATTTTTAATCATATTTGGCTTAGCCTATAGTTTGTTACACAACCCTCTGGACATACAGAGTTTTATTTATATTTGTCCCATTCACAAGATCTTGAACTCGAGCCATTGTAATGCCCCAGTTCCAATATAAGTTGGACTAGGCATACGAAACATGCCAGCTGCATGCATACGAAGAATACTCCAATATAGAACTTCCAGTACACACACATAAGTTGTAAATAATTAAAATATAGGCAGTCAGAGATAATCTATATCTCATCCACAGAACACAAGAATACAGGCAATAGTTCATATAAATAAAATAAAGAGTCAAAAGATATATAGTCGGGTGGAGACAAATCTGTAGAACCCTAGAGGGGGTGAATAGGGTAATAAATAATTACCTATAATAATAAGCAAGGTAAACGATAATTTAAAAGATAGAGAGAATCAAATATTCGATGTATCCTGGTATCCTCCGTGGGGTACTCCAGTCCCGGAACTCTCGCCGACTTTAATCCACTATTTAAGTAAATAGTACAACACGAGCTTTGATTCGAAGACTCGTCAACTTCTTACACACAAGTTTTTACCTGAAGGCTCGTCAACTTCTTACACACGAGTTTTTGTTTGAAGGCTCGTCAACTTCTTACACACGAGTTTTTATCCGAAGGCTCGTCAACTTCAATCTTGAGAGAAAAATGTTTCGATCTTCTTGAACACTTGAAAGATCTAAGTTACAACTCTTGAATACTCTATCACTTTGATGGATGACAAATTAAAGCTTTGTAGGGTAATGGTGGAGCTCTTTTCTAGACCAAAAATTTAAGGCTCAAGTGGATTAGCATTTATGAAGAAGGAGGATGGCTATTTATACAAATCCATGAGCATAAGGCACTTCCTGCACAGAGTCAATTTATCCGATGGATGTCCGAGGACTTTCGATGGATTATCTGACCCAATAGTAACAGGTAGAAATATAGTCATTGGATGTATTAAATGCTCTGGCATTTGGCCACTGGATTTGAATTCAAAATAGCCAGCAAGGTAATTCAGATTATCCGACGGAGATCTGCGGATATCTAGAAGATTATCCGAAAGGATCCAATAAATACTTGTTGTCTTAGATCGGATTATCTGACGAAAGTTCACGGATATCCGAAAGATTATTTGATTTGTCCAACCAATACTTGCTGTCTCAGTTCGAATTATTCGACGGATGTCCGCGGATATTCAAAAGATGATCTGATTTATCCAACAAATACTTGTTGTCTCAGTTCGAATTATCTGCCGAATCTCTGCGAAAATCCTTCAGATTTTTTGTTCCTTCATAATTACTTTATTAAATGATGGGAAGGTTTTAGCTTTTAGTTTGTCATCCAAACATAAGTGTTTACAAGATTTCTTCGACAATTACAGACACTTAGGAATCTAGTAGGGCTTCTTATCTTAGATACTTTTGCTATCGTCTCAGGATTCTCTGAGTGTGATTTATCTATTATGCTCTCATTTATAAGTGTTGAAAAAACATCTTTCCTTCTAGTTGTGGGGGCTTTATTTCATATCTGTAAAAGAATAGAACTAAAACAGTACGTAGGTTAATTATAATCAATATATAAAAATTATTATGCCAACAAAATATGCTACCAAACAATTATGAAAAATAGTCTGAGATAATTGGAGTCCGACCTCCTAAAATAAAATAAAATAAAATGTCTCTATTAAGATGTAGCAATGTCACGACTACTAAACAAAATAACTAGATCTCGGTAGGTGAGACCTCATCAACTGAGAATGAAGGATCCAGCGCTGAGTCTACTCCTGATAGAAATTCTAGTCATCTGAGCCTGAAGAGATCACCAGGTCCTCATAGGGACGTAACAAGATACAGAAAAATATGCCATATAAACAATGTAATAAAATAAAGAATGAATGCAACAGGGTGCCTAACTAATGTACTTTGAGTGTGCAGTTAAGAATAGACCTTCAACGCATGGGCTCTCTGGCTACATAGGATTGACATAGTTCCCAATTGGGCACCAGGGGCCGATGTCGATAACGCTCTGTGAGCGTCAAATAAAATCAGTAACAGTAGGGTTAATCTTACCCGCGTCACCGGTGGAGCTCACAGGTTAAAATGGATAAGTGCATACGTGGTCTATATGTTAAGGAACTGTTCTTCCCACCCCATGCCTATCTGTGTCATCTCCATGACACATATGAAGCTCTAATAACCACCAAGTCTACTAATTATGCAATTTCTATTAGCAGTTATATCCTAACCGTTACACGTCTAAGACGTATCGGTGGCCAGTCGACTACGCGAGTCCGTGTCCTACATGTGACTCATAACTCATGATAACTCAAGTGTCAAGACCATTGGAGATATACCAATACCTCACTTCAATAGGGTGGTCATCTAGTACTAAGCCATTATGCAGAAAAATAAATAAAAGAAATAAAATGACTAACTCAGTCGCTCACACCTAAGTATGACTTGGACGCACAGTGTGATAGAAACATTGCCACTACCATAATCCTAGATAGGGTTATTTTGTTATTTTATATTATTATATATTTTGTATATTTATTTAATTAATTATAGTGGTGGTTGCATTTATTAGTGCACTAGCCTATTTATTGGACCCTTGGTTCGTGAACTCGATTAGACTTGTCATGACACTTGGACCAACATTTTAGGTTAGCTTCACTGAGACTCAATTAAGTCATAACATGTCATGAATAGGGATATATTTAATTACCAAGTTAGAAGCTTCCATTCATTAGCCAAACATTCATGACAACATAAGAGGGCATTATGGACATTTTACATTGACATGACTAGGGTTTAATGTGGCCGGCCAAGAGGGAAAAGGCTCATTTCATTCCTTCTTTTGAGCCCAAAACCATAGCTTAGTGCTCTTCCCAAAAATTCCTTTCATTCCTCCATGAAATTCCCACGCAATCATTCCTAATCATTCTCAATCCTATCATACTCCTCATCTAAGGAGCCTAGAAGCTTGGTAACCAAGGAGCACAAGAAGAGGAGGCTATTTGGTTTGAGGATTGTGTCCAACTTCTCATTTGTGTCCATTTTTTTTGGTGGTACTACATTGAGAATCCATCTCCCAATAGGTATGTATCTAGCTTTTCCCCTATTTTTAGACTCTAATACATGCATTAGACCATTAGAAACCCACCCATGTACTAGGGGTACCTATAGGAGGAAGAACTAGGCTCTAATGACCATTTTGGTAGAAGTTACATAGAGCCTTGTGCCATTTTTGGAAAAAAATCGAGAATGTTACACCAAGTGTTTTCCATTAGGTTTGATAGGCTAAATAGGCATGTGAATGTTGTGTGTGGCTAGTTACGTGTCCACAAATGTATACGAGTAGGTTGTGTCATGATACACTAGGACACATAGTCAATTCAGGGGAATTTCTCCTCCTACACTTATCACACACATGTCATATTTTACATGGCACTAGACACTAGCTATGCATTAGGCTAATTAGCTTCTAATTGTCATTTTAGGTATGCTCATGTGTTTTGGTCGGATTCACATAAGGTTTGATATAGGTATCTTGGACGTGTCACAAGCGTATCATAGACTAGTACGATACGGGGGTGATGTACACCAAGTATTTGATTAATTGCATGTGTATGTGTGTGTGTGTCTTATGGATACACATGTATATGTGTCACATATAGACATGTGTGTGTATAATCATATATGGATAGGTATGTGTATATGTGTATTGTAGAGTGTATACGTGTTTCCATATACACACGTGTGTAGTGTGCGCTAGAGAGTATGTGTGTAAATACACACATCTAGGTAATAATGAGTATGTGTGTGTTAGAAAGAAGAGGGATTATAGTGGTTAGTAGATGAATATGAGTTATAGGAAAATGAGTAGATAGTTATATGAATTAGTAGGTTGATAGGAGAGGGAGGTTATGTTGGCTACATGTGCACACCTGTGCACACCTGTGCACATGTGCACCTGTGCATCTGTGCACATTGTGCACTGGATAGGGAATAGCTCCTGTGCACCTGTTGTGGAACCGTTGAGCACCTCTAGAGGGGTGTAGAAGCATGGAAAATATGGGAATCATGCGGATCACAACTGACCGCATGAGTACCCTGGAACAGATTGACCCGCATAAAGAAGAGCCGCATGACAGACTCAGCATGCCCCATGCGGCCCACTTCACAAGACTGATTTTTGAGGCACAGAGAGAATAGTTACTTATACGGCCAAGCTGATCAATCCTTCTGATAAAGCTGACAAATACTGGTCTGATAAAATTGACAAACTCTGGCAAGACTGATAGCTTTGATAGCTCTGACACTCTGACAAAAAGAAGATAATACATGATTAGACTGGACATGGCCATGCGTCCAAAAGGACTGTGACCCGAGCCACATGAACCTTATGCGACTCAATCTATGTACTTCATGCGGCCAACGGTAACTGCAATCTGAGCCGCATGAGCTTTATGCGGCCCAGAATATAAGAACCTATGTGGCTCAAAAGTCACCAAGCTACATACGAACTAAGGGAGACTGCCGCATGAGTCTTATGCGGCCCAGCATGGCCGAACTCTAAAGGGCCTATGCGGCTCAAAATGACTCAAGCAGACTAATCCTATCTTGCAATGAGACACGTGGCAGGCTGACCAAGTCTCAACCACCCAGATTCACTACAAGAAAATCTCAACAACCCCCACCAGCTGGCAGCCCGAGATTGAGTCTTTGTGGGCTGTGAGAGACACGTGGCCACGTGGCCCTTTATGCGGCCCAAAGATCTGCTACTGCAGAAAACACTATAAATAGCAGGGTACCACACCCATGCAAATGGTTGGCAATCCAAGGCTGGTAACCTACGAAGGGCATTTTCTTCAAAAGCAAGGAGCACGTCAGATAGTCTAAGGAGGAAGGCAGAGTTGCTACACTTTCCCGAGCCTCTATCGTCACCCTCCAGAATCAAAACTAAACAATTGTACTTAGATTGTTTCCTAGGATTTCTTTCTAGGCTTTCTATTGTACAAGCGAGTTTGCAATCAAGTTCAATTCATCTGTAATTTGTTGTGCTTGATATTTAATGGCAAACACGATGGCGACTCTGCTGGGGACATCCTTCTCTTCTGATAAGAAGTTGGTGACGCAATCTAATGCATCCAAGCTCGGCTCCACGCAGCAAATGCTCGTGGTTCGATTTGACCAACGAGCATTCGAAGAAATGCTCTCTGAAAGGAACGCCAGCCCATCGCAGAAGCGAGCCAACCCAAAGAGAGCCCACAGCATGTCGAAGCGTAAAACTGTTGCCCCCTACCAGGTTCTCGAAGAAGCTCCTTCTGCGGCCCAAGACGGTGGTCAAGACTCTCTTGCGGCCTTGCTTTCGACCGCAGATAACCCCACTGTCCCCAAATCCAGCAAAGGAAAACACTACAATGCTGAGTTTTTGGGGGCACAAGGGAAATCCATACGGACGAGGAAGAGGCCGCATAAAAGAGATGGGCAGATGACTCATGCGGCAGCCAACTCTGGCCATAGACAGATCGCTCATGTGGTAGCCAACTCTGGCCGCAGACAGATCGCCCATGCGACAGCCAACTCTGGCCACAGATGGAATGCTCATACGACAGCCAACTCTGGCAGCAGACAGATCACCCATCTGGAAGCCAACTCTGGCCGCAGGCAGATGGCCCATGCGACAGCCAATCCTGGCCATAGGCAGAGTGTCTCATGCGGCCCTGTTAGAAGCTCTGTATTCGACCGTCTCTCATGCGGGTCCGACTCTATGCGGCCCATTGAGAATGTGGGATGTATCAATCTGGACTCTTTTTACTATGCACCTTTGGGTGCTAAGTCAAAGAAGTCTAGGGCAGAGTGGGCCCAACAAGCCCAGTCAAATGTCCAAATTGCTGACCGTTGACGGGCACCGTTAACTGTTATACGGACTCCTGATGGAAAGTTGTACGGAACCATCCGCGTCCAGTCCCCCAGGGCTAACGGACATGGTGGGTCTCAAAAGTCTTCCTCCAACAATCGAGAGCAAGTGCTTTTACTATCCTCAGATCAGGGAGCAAACATGACACCTACGCACCCGTGTGCTCGGGATACCCGAGCCCACAAATGGGATGCAAAGGTAGATCAATCCGCTATCGACTTGCGAGAGGTAATTACTTACAAACGTAAGGAGAAGAAAGCAACCTTGGCGTGCGATGAGCCCCTCTCGGGACGTCGTTGCACCCAAGTCATCATCAACTACTGCTACGACAAGTCGGCAGCACCTGAAGATCGGCAGTCCATTTTCCAAAGACTGCAGCAGCCAGCACCTTTCCAACAACAACTTGAGAAACAGGTGCAAATTTCGGGAGACGAGGAATTTTCGTTCGCCTCCTGTAATTCAACCCAGAAGGTTCTTTCCGGCAAGGGAGGGAATAAGATAGGCTCTTCCAGCCCGGCAATCTCCGCCAGCATTACAAGAAAACTCTCGTCTGGAGGACTGCCACCGACAACCACAAGGGGTGTCTACCTAGGCACTCGATCCAAAAAGAAGCTGCCAACACCTGGGGGTGCATCCTTGACCTTCCTGGGGGTAGATGAGACCGGGGGTAGCAGTCCCCTCAAAGTATGTGACAACCCGGTGTTCCAAGAGCACACACAGGGGGTAGCGATCCACTAGAATTATGCAACAGATTTGGATATCCCTGAGGATGGCCGCCTTCGCCAAGACGATGTGGTTTCCTGCACAGGGGGTAGCACCCCTTTCGAGTCCGAGGAGGAGTACATTTCGACATTCCTCGACGATTTTTTGGTATGGGGGTGCAACATAGAGAGAACGTCTGCTACGATCCCTTGCACCTTTACCCACGTACGGACAGTCTTTATGGCCGATGATGATCATGAAGTGCCTACTGACTGACAACGTCTAGAAGTACTTGAAGCCATGCTCCTGTCCTTGGTTAAGTCAGTAGACGAAATCAAAGCTGCCTTGCCGACTCAACCAGCAAGGACGCCTGGACAGACAAGCTTAGGACCCGCAGTCAACACGGACTCCAACACAAATGCTCCTCCTTTGGGTGAGAATCCTCTAGGAGCCTCGGCTCCTTCAGCTGCAGATGAAGTAAGGGAGGCAAGGAGGGAAGTCCAGGAGCTTTGGACAATGTTCAATGCCCGAGATTCCTTCCGGGACCTGAGGATATGGCAGCTGTATCCCGTTGTATGGAGAGATGTGCCTTTTCTACCACGGTACAAGCCGTTTCATATCGATTCATGTGACGCAAAGACCTCTGCTAGTCGGTACAAGACTTATTTCGAGGTTACAATCGACCACTTGTCGCATAGTGATGCCATCCTCACACGATTATTCATTGGAGCATTGGAGGGGATAGCATTCGACTGGTATCGTAACCTTCCGGACAACTACATCCAGCCTTTTGACGGCCTCAAGCACATGTTCCTAGAAAGATTCTATAAAGTGGGGAATGATGTGATAATGTCGTCTCTCATGGATGTCGTTCAGGTAGAGAAGGAGCTAACAAGGAACTATACCGAGCGGTTCCGTCAAACCGTGATGAGATTGCCCCAAGGCAATCCCGAAAGCTCTTTGATCAAAATCTGCCAGAAGAAGTTGCTCCCCGCAATCAGCTTCTGGATGGGTGAAGATCAGTTCAGGGATTGGATGACATTCAACATAAGTGCCACCAATGCGGAGGCGAAGTTAAAGAAGGCTCGCCAGCTAGGATTACACATTCCTGACGGAGAGGTCAAAAGCAAACGTCCTGGTACCACCTCTAATAACAACAACATTGATGGCACCTCCAATAACCAGGACAATAAAGGCAAACCGGCTACGGTCGTCGGTACGACCAAGAAGCCTGAACAAAAGCAGGCAGAAGCTCAGTGGCCCCAGGTGAATTACTCATTCAAAGATAGTCATGTCAAGCCTATCTTCGACATGCTCTTACAAGGGGATAGGATCCAACTCCCTCCAGCAAGGTACGAGCCCCGAGCGACAGAAATAGAGGACCCAAAATACTGCCATTTCCACCGCTATGTTCATCATGCCACTCAAGACTGCTTCTAATTAAAGCTGTACATCCAGAATCTTATCGACTCCAAAGCTTTGTCGCTAGACTTTGAAGAGGTTACCGTGGCGGCGAACATGGTGTGAATTCAGTTCGGTGACTTCCCTCCAACAAGCACTCAAGACGGGGTAATACCGATCCCCCGGGCAACGATAGAGGTTACTAATCTTCCCCCCGTCCGGGACCAGACGACTGACTTGGTACCTCTCACCATGTCACGAGGAGAGATTATGTGGGTGCACCCAGACTTGGTGCCCGAAGTTACCCAGGTGGTGTCATCTCCAGCCAACAAGAAGAAGGGCAGGAAGTCCAGATCCTGCCACATAATTTCAACCGAAGCTGAGAAAGCGGCGCCCGTTGTTACTCGGTCTGGGGCACAAGTCCAGCCCACTCCGGGTAGTTCAGTTGAAGACCCTCAACCGACAATACTGCCTGCCACTGATATTCTGGGGCCATCTCAGCCTCCATCGATAGACAGGGCCAAGCCGAAGGAAACTCGCTTCGACAGGCCGTTCCGTAAAGATGTACCTCAAGGACTGGAGAGACCTTACAACTTTGACATATTAGCACAATTGGCTAATACGCCGGCAAAGTTGTCATTATATGAGCTCCTAAGGCTCTCCAAGGATTTTCGTATCGCATTAAGCGAAGCGCTCCAGAATGCTGACGCTTACTTAGCCCAGGTTAAACATACAGGAAAAGACTCGTCGGCAGATCTCCAGGGCAGCAACAGTGTGGATACATTGCCCAACATCGTATTCACCCCACAGGACATGCTCATCAAGACCAATATGCTTGATCGCCCCTTGTACTACACTGGGTACATAGACGACATCAAGGAGGATCGGATGCACATCGATCCTGGCTCGTCGATAAGCATCATCTCGAAAAGCTTGCTTCAAGTCCTCGGCATTCCTATGCACTGGCTAGTAGCGACTAACACCGCCATTGGACGTTTCAACTCAGGAAGGAGCAATCCCTTAGGAAAGATCCGATTGAAATGTCAGATCGACGACCTGAGGACAGAGGTTACCTGCTGCGTCATAGATGCAGACACGTCCTACAACATCCTCTTGGGGCGTCTGTGGATACATACCTATATGATCGTGCCATCCACCCTCTACCAATGCTTCAAGTATGTCAGTATGCACGGCTTCGTGAAGACATAATTCGCTGACATCGATCCCTTCAAAGGGGTTGAGTCTTATTATTCTTCGGAGGCGTGTCTATATGACGAATCTAAGAAATACATAACTGACGAACTGGAGGCCATCACAGGGTCAGAGGAACCTTTGAGAATTCATCTCCAGGTCCGTAAATCGGGTAAAGCCGCACCCCTTGTCGCAACTGTGCATAAAAAGGTACCCAGTTCCTCCACCCCAGCTGCACAATGGGATCCGATGGTCATGAGACTCCCAAGGACCAGCCAAGAACCCGTCATAGGGCCGATGGTGATCCGATTACCAAGATCCAGTCAAAAGCAATCGGAAGAAACAAGGTCCCCTGCCGAGCCGATGGTCGTCCGTCTTCCCAAGACGAGCCGACAGCCAAATGTCCATCCGACACCCTCAGGCAAGCCAATGCCACAAGCTGAACCCTTGGTGGTTAAGTTGCCCAGGACAGCGTCCCCACCTCCGATCATGCAGGGGGTAGCTAAAGAGGATACAGAACTCGCGAAGTATCTTGTTACAAAGGTGGATAGTCCCTCTCCTGATGATATAATTCCTGTGGATAAATTTCCTTATTTCATCAATAAGAGGCTGCCATTGAGCTATCCTGAGTGTAATAAACTCAATCTGATGTATACTGTGGGACTCCGTCGGGACATTAACCTGCACACACAGGTGACAACCGTCCATACTGCAAACCGACTTGCTCCCGTTAAAGATGCCTACTTTCTAGTCCCAGGTAGAAGAGAAGGAGATCACACGATCATCTTTGGCCGAAAAGAAGGTCCTCAACCCTTCATGCCTCAAGAGTTTGATCTCGAACCCGATACTGGAAGACTACCGCTCTACCTGTATAGTCCTCAGGCTAAGTACTTCATGCAAAAGTAGGGGTACGACATGGAGGCTACCCTAGGTCTGAATTACGGCAGCGGTCGGCAATCGCCTCTACAGCTGTCAACTCCGTCTAGGAAACCTCAGGATTACTACTGTAAAACCCCTATTTTATTTATTTATTTATTATTATTTTATTAGACTTAAAAATGAGTTTATACAATTTATGGTTTTATTTATTTTTTTGATGACCCGGTATGGCCAATTCAGCCCGAACAGGGCCCGAACAAAATTTAAGCCCATGTGCGCATGTGGGGTGACTAAGGTGGCCATATAGAAATATTTTGTGTATGTACAAATATTTTAAATTATTTTTAGAACTTATTGAATATTTATTAAACTTTGGTACAAAATTTATATTTTATCAATAAAATAATATTTTACAACATTTGTGTAATTTTCTGGATCCGGATTAGGGTGCGTAGTATGAGTCACCCAAAACAACCATATTACTATTTTTATTATTTCATTACTATTAAAATTATTTGGTGGTAATTAAATAAACATATTTTTAGAAATTATTATTAATATTGAGATTGATTTGTTATAAATTGAATTCAAATATATATACATATACTTAAATATATTAAATATTTGGATAGATAACACTTAAATTGTTATTTATTTTTTAAATAGATTATGATGTATATTTATGGATATATAAATATACATATAGAATAAGAAAAAGAAAAAAAAACCAAGGAGTGGTCGGCCCAATGGGGTGGGACCGACCACCCCACCACAACATTAAGCCGCCAGCAAGCAGCTGCTTGCAAACCCATTGCCGCATTATATATAATAGGTAGTAGCAGCTACCTAGGCCGAACCCTCTCCTCCCTAACTATATATATATATATATATATATATTTTTTTTTTTTTTTTATATATATATATATATATATATATATATATATATATATATTGATATATTTATGTTTTGGAAAAACCCTAAAATTTCTTCCTCCTCTCTCCTCCATCCTCCTCCTTCTTCTCGGCGTGCGTGCCCAACCTCGCCAGAGCGACAGCAATCCCGCCACTCGGTCGTCACAACAACAACAACAACAACAACAACAGATTCCCACTTTAAGGTACCCAACTTCCCCGTTTGATTTCTCCCTCGATTCTAGTCCGTTTTTAGATCCGTAAATTTGTGTAGAAAGCCCACATGACCCTATTCGAGATCCCCCAGATGGATTTCGACATGGCCATCCAACTTGCTCAAAAAATTGAGACAAAGTTGGAGAAAAACTACTTTTCTGAAATATTAAAAACTGTTTTGAAACATCAACTTGTCGGCCAATTTTCTTTCTGTCCATTAAACTTTCATAAAAACTAATTGAAGACAGTCAAAGACAACATAACTGAGATTGTAACGCATCTTCTGGATTCACTTTTCATCTACTATGTAGAAAGTTACACGTTGTTAAAGTTTCACAAAAAATTGTAAATTTCGTTTTCGAAAATTAGAAAAACACCCGATACGGCGTGCGCTCCGACAAACCGGACGATGTGGCCGCTCACTATACGCATCGAAAGGCGCGTATGGATATTGTCGACGTGTGGGAACTGACGGAACCCGATTTTGTTGCATGTGCGCGACGAAATCAGTGCGTATCCGTCGAGATACCCCGTATCGACCCTTTGCAAATTAAGTCACAACTTTGTGCACATTCATCATATCGCGATGAAACTTGTGCCATTGGACTTGAAATATTTTTCAGGTCCTGTGAGCCAAGTTTGGTCCGATTCTGAGACCGTTGATCGGGACGCTATTTTGGTGGGCCCACAATCCCACTCAACGGGCGATTTTGTGCACAGCCCACCGGAATCCAAAATTGGACATACCGTTGGGTTCGTCTCATCAAAATAAATCTGTAGACATGTAGTTTGATGACTTTAGAGACCGTAGATATTGGCACGCATTTCGGTGCAAAGCGGGTCCAACGGCGGATATCGTTTTGATCCGAAATTACAATTTTTCCTCTGTTCTAGAATTTTACTTTTGGACATGCATTTTCTAGGCATATCTTATATTCCAAACTCGTTCGTGATGTTTTTTCTAGCATCCAGAGTCATCTGTAGGATTTGGCTTTTCTTGCATCGTTTATTTGCTTGTTCGAGCTACTGGATTATTCTCTTTTGCACATAACTTCAGGCAAGATACCTTGCCATTATACTGTTTATATTCAGTTTGTATTTTATTATATATCACTGTTCATTTATTTCCAGTTCTTACCGTTCTTGATTTACTGTCTACTCAGTGATATTAGATATACTTTGTTATTATCCTTTGATTGCATGTGGACTTAGAGTTAAGAGACTACCGTCTGTAGTGTATCGCATATACCTTGACACAGTTGTACCACGAGGATGTGTAAGATGAGTAGTATGTAGAGGTTCTTGTGTGTGGGCTGATCCCCCATGTGCCTGCGATAGGGCTAACTGCTAATAGAGGCATGTTAGGAGACTTAGCAGTTAGTAGAGGTATATGAGACATGGATGTGACTCTGTTAGGCATTGGGTGGGAAGAACAGTTCCTTAACGTATGGGCCAAGTAAGCACTTCCCTATTGCCGGTTATCTCCGCGGGAGATACGGTCCTGGATCCTGATACTGATTTACTGCTGGCCTCTGACATTCGATGAATGTTATGCTTTGAGGTCCCTGGTATCCTGATGGGCCATACCTGAGATTACTGCTACTGAGCCAGAGTGCCCATGCGTTGGAGGTTTGTTCTTAACTGCATGAACATCGTAGTACGGTTAGATTACCTTATTGCTGTCTTGTCACTTACTTTCTTTGTGGCATATTTTGTATTCAGTATTTATGGCATGTTCTTCTTGTATCTTGTTACGTCCCTCTGAGGACCTGGTTATCTCTCCAGGTGTGTGTTTTCGTGAATTTGTAGGCGTTCTAGCCAAGGCCGTGATCTTCTCTATTCTTTCGAAGACGATTGCGCTTGGTTTGTCACATTATTTTATCGATCACTTCTTGTACATTTTATTTGAGATAGTTGGTAGTGGACTTTGTCTCCGCCCAACGGTTGTATACATGACAAATTCAAAGTTGCTTTTATATTATTTATTTATCTAGTGGATGAGATTTAGTTATGATGGTTCTACTGCATTTTACAGCTTATGTATACATTCGAGTTTCCATATATTGGAGTACACTTCGTATGTACGCAGCTGGCATGGATACGTACCTAGTCCTAAGTATTTTGGGACTGGAGCGTTACATGTTTTTGTGGTGGCCCATGCAGGTCGAGTTTGTCACTTCGGTTACGTAATTGTACCGGTGTGAGCCTGCAACATAGGATTAGGATCTAGGAATATCATCCATACAGCTTGACCTCTTTCCTTGGCTTCATATTCCGAACTCTCGTTTGACTTCCTTGAATAGCAACTTGTTTGATTCTTTTCTACCGTTGGTTCTTATTTTCGTGCTTAGTGTCAACTAGAAAGATGACTACACCAGTATATGCTCATAGGTCAAACACATAGCTAGAATGGTTATATAGGCAATTGGAATACATTCAAGACTCTAATTGAGTTAAAAAGGCTCTTTTTGTGTGAATTAATGATTAGTAATTTGTAAAATAGGATACTACCAAGGAAGGTTTTAATCTTGAGATTTCTAAATAGTAAACACCATAGGATTGATACTGCAAAAAAAAAAAGCTAGAATCTTTATACCTTGATTTAAGAAATTGATTGGCTTTTTGAGATTTGATATTTGTGATTTATTGAGTTATAGTTATACATCTTTGCACAAGTACAAAATTGTTTTGCTTTTCGAGTTGTGATATTATGAGTTTTTGGTGATAGATATACATCTTTGAACAAATATAAAATTTATTTGATTTTCGAGTTTTGATGGTTATCATTTATTGTATTATAGTTATACACCTTTGAATAGTTATAAATTTGGTTTGAAAATGATCTTAGCTTTTAAAAATGGTTGTAGGAATTATTTAAACGGAGTTGTACAACTTGCGATTTTCGTGTTTAGTAAAAATTTGAATTTTAAGTGGAAGTAATGATGGTAAATTTTGGTTTACAATAATTGAAAACGATTTTTGGGAATTTCTCTTTATTTTAAATTGTGTCCAATGATTGAGGATTTACAAATCTATTTAGATTTTTGGTAAAAAAAAGGATTTTGACTGATAAGATTATTTGAAAATTTAGTTTAATGTGGGATTGCTAATATTAAAAATTTTGGGAGAATTTCGAAAGATGTGATGGAAAGTTATTTTGATTGATTAAAGGAAGGTATCATTTAAAAGTTGAGATTTTGTTGGAATAACTTAGTATGAATAGAAGTTAAAAATTGATGAGAGCATTGAGCTTAAATTTTTGAAATTGCTTTTAATATGCTAAGAGTTTTATTGTGAGTTATTTGAAAAATTTAGAGTGTTAAATTTTTGATTAATTGTGAAATTTTTATGGATTCGTAAATTATGAACTCTTGAGTTAAATAGTTGAATTTAAACGTTAATTTTGGAAAAGGTTAGTAGTAACGTGATAAAATTTTGCTTTGAGATTTATGAGAGTGATTTAAATTTTTATGATGAATTTGAACGGCTTGGAGTGAATACAAATTCTGGTGGTTTATTTTTGAAAGTTTAATTTGAAACTTTTGGAGAAAACTTGAGTTAAATTTTAATGGTAGGCCCCAAGATAACCCTACTGAGTATTCCACACTAATTGCCATGTCACCCATGACCATGATAGTAGTATATACACAAGTGTTGTTAGTCATCTACCCAGCTATGTGACTGTATTTCCACCTCGGCTTACTTGACCTTCCTTCAATTCTAGATCTTTTAATTACGACCTTCTAACCCATTTGTAATTTGAATAATGATTTAATGGTTCCTTAACTATATTCATCTAGGAGACTATCTTCTCTCCGGAATGGTGACCCTGAATTATTTTACTGGATTCCTTAATTAATTTTATTTCATGCTTTAACTTGATCTTCTTTATTTTGTGCATTAATTATCACATCGTGAACTCCCACTTTCTATTTTTGATCTTTGGCGTCCCTTACCGTGACTTAGATGTTTGGAGCACAACACTAGACTTTTCCTTCCAACAAATTTCATATGTAAGACCTAGACAAGCCCACCTTCATGTAGATATATCATGTCCCACCAAAACCCATCTTTTTGTACTCTGTTTTTTGATATGACCTTATGGTCAAAATGGCCAAACTATAATCTTTACCATGATACCGATATATTTTTCGACCACGGATAGGGATTCAACCTCGACTTAATTCTTTCGACCCGATATGTGATTGTGTTCTACTAAATTCCTTAAATGCTTAAAGTTGTACTTTATCTTGATTGCTTGACCCATTGTCCCATGATACTATTAGGTTAACTCTTGTAAGTTGGGTAGAATACCTCACCCCCTAATAAACCTTTTTCCTTGTGAACCACATTGGTTAGTTCACTTAGACTATAAATTCAGAGGACCCTACCTTATATAGTCTACCAAGCCATAAATGAAGAAACACTAGGACAACTGTATAGGCCCAAACTTCGGGCGAGCCTTGATTTTAAAAGATCTTGGACTATTTAAAATTTCCTTCATCAGTACCTCCCTTGCTCATATTTTGACTATCCCATGCTGCTAATGTAGCTTCAATTTTGCAAGCTTATTTCGTTATCAAGCTTGATCATGACATATTTTATTGGGTGCACCCACTAACATATTGTCTAATCAGAACCGGTGCATGATGGTCTGATCAACCTATTGCACTTTGGTTCGCTTTTCATAACTTATTCAATGCGGATGGAGACATAGTTAAACTTGCCTTAGAGTCTCATCCGCGACCGCCTTGACAATTCACTTTTGAATTATTTTTGCCGCCTATGAACCCCACAATTCGTACTCAATATATAACACCGTCTTTGAAACCTTTGTTGTTCTTGTCTTTTACTTATTTTGGAAAGACAAGACACTGTACTTGCTAAGATAGACTCAAGGTATCATCCTTGGTTGCCCAATCAGTTAATTATACACAAATGTAGATAGCCACCGACCGACTCATGTGGCTATATCCTCGCCTTTAACTACTACTCATTTTTTCAACCCTAGAATTGTTATCGTGCCCTCCCAATTATTCTTAAGCACTCGAGAATAATTCTAATCGTTCACTAAATCAAACCCCCGACTAAGACGATTAGTATCCAGTTTTCTCTCAAGGAACCATCTCCCAAATGTCTAAATTCTTCTCTTTGATCTACTCAATTCCTTATTACTCTCCAAATTGGATTATCAAAATTTTGTTACCTTCACTAGCAATCCTTATTTGAATTCCATAACCATGATATATTTTGTATATATTGACTCCATAATTTTCTATTGCATGGTGGTGTTGAACGCCGTTTTATCGTCTCCTCCAAAATTTAATTACATTTTGGTATTGACGAACTCTTCCTATCCCTCAACCCTATCTACCCTATTAATCCTAAATTTCGATGACGAAATTCTTGTAAGTTGGGTAGGATGTAAAACCCCTATTATTTATTTATTTATTTATTATTTTATTAGACTTAAAAATGAGTTTATACGATTTATGGTTTTTTTTTGATGACCCGGTATGGCCAATTCAGCCCGAACAAGGCCCGAAAAAAATTTAAGCCCATGTGAGCATGTGGGGTGACTAAGGTGGCCATATAGAAATATTTTGTGTATGTACAAATATTTTAAATTATTTTTAGAACTTATTGAATATTTATTGAACTTTGGTACAAAATTTATATTTTATTAATAAAATAATATTTTACAACATTTGTGCAATTTTCTGGATCCGGATTAGGGTGCGTAGTATGAGTCACCCAAAACAACCATATTACTATTTTTATTATTTCATTACTATTAAAATTATTTGGTGGTAATTAAATAAACATATTTTTAGAAATTATTATTAATATTGAGATTGATTTGTTATAAATTGAATTCAAATATATATACATATGTTTAAATATATTAAATATTTGGATAGATAACACTTAAATTGTTATTTTTTAAAATAGATTATGATGTATATTTATGGATATATAAATATACATATAGAATAAGAAAAAGAAAAGAAAAGAAAAAGAAAAAAAAAACAACCAAGGAGTGGTCGGCCCAATGGGGGTGGGACCGACCACCCCACCACAACATTAAGCCGCCAGCAAGCAGCTGCTTGCAAACCCATTGCCGCATTATATATAATAGGTAGCAGCAGCTACCTAGGCCGAACCCTCTCCTCCCTAACTATATATATATATATATATATATATATATATATATATATATATATATATATATGTTGATATATATATGTTTTGGTAAAACCCTAAAATTTCTTCCTCCTCTCTCCTCCATCCTCCTCCCTCTTCTCGTCGTGCGTGCCCAACCTCGTCGGAGCGACAGCAGTCCCGCCTCCCGGTCGTCACAACAACAACAACAACAACAACAACAACAACAACAACAACAGATTCACACTTTAAGGTACCCAACTTCTCCGTTTGATTTCTCTCTCGATTCTAGTCCGTTTTTAGATCCGTAAATTCGTGTAGAAATCCCACATGACCCTCTTCGAGATCCCCCAGATGGATTTCGACATGGCCATCCAACTTGCTCGAAAAATCGAGATGAAGTTGGAGAAAAACCACTTTTCTGAAATATTAAAAACTGTTTTGAAACTTCAACTGGTCGGCCACTTTTCTTGCTGTCCATTAAACTTTCGTAAAAACTAATTACAGTCAAAGACAACATAACCGAGATTGTAACGCACCTTCTGGATTCACTTTTCATCTAGTATGTAGAAAGTTACACGTTGTTAAAGTTTCACGAAAAATTGTAAATTTTGTTTTCGAAAATTAGAAAAACACCCGATACGGCGTGCGCCCCGACATACCGGGTGACATGGTCGCTCACTATACGCATCGAAAGGCGCGTATGGATGTTGTCGACGTGTGGGAACTGACGGAACCCGATTCTGTTGCATTTGCGCGACGAAATCAGTGCGTATCCATCGAGATACCCCGTATCGACCTTTTGCAAATTAAGTCACAACTTTGTACACACTCATCATATCGCGATGAATCTTGCGCCATTTGACTCGAAATATTTTTCTGGTCCGGTGAGCCAAGTGTGGTCCGATTCTGAGACCGTTGATCGGGATGCTATTTTGGCGGGCCTACAATCCCACTCAACGGACGATTTTGTGCACAGCCCACCGGAATCCAAAATTGGACATACCGTTGGGTTCGTCTAATCATAACAAATCTGTAGACATGTAGTTTGACGACTTTAGAGACCATAGATATTGGCACGCATTTCGGTGCAAAGCGGGTCCAACGGCGGACATCATTTTGATCTAAAATTACGATTTTGCCCCTGTTCCAGTATTTAACTTTTGGACAGGCGTTTCCTAGGCTTATCTTATATTCCAAACTCGTTCGTGATGTTTGTTGCAGCATCCGGAGTCATCTGCGGGATTTGGCTTTTCTTGCTTCGTTTATTTGCTTGTTCGAGCTACTGGATTATTCTCTTTTGCACATAATCTCAGGCAAGATACCTTGCCATTATACTTTTTATATTCAGTTTGCATTTTATTATATATTACTGTTCATTTATTTCTATTTCTTACCGTTCTTGATTTACTGTCTACTCAGTGATATTAGATATACTTTGTTATTATCCTTTGATTGCATGTGGACTTAGAGTTAAGAGACTACCGTCTGTAGTGTATCGCATATACCTTGACACAATTGTACCACGAGGATGTGTGAGATGAGTAGCATGTAGAGGTTCTTGTGTGTGGGCTGATCCCCCATGTGCATGCGATAGGGCTAACTGCTAATAGAGGCATGTTAGGAGACTTAGTAGTTAGTAGAGGTATATGAGACATGGATGTGACTCTGATAGGCATTGGGTGAGAAGAACAGTTCCTTAACGTATGGGCCAAGTAAGCACTTCCCTATTGTTGGTTATCTCCGCGAGAGATACGGTCCTGGATCCTGATACTGATTTACTGCTGGCCTCTGACATTCGATGAATGTTATGCTTTGAGGTCCCTGGTATCCTGATGGGCCATATCTGAGATTACTGCTACTGAGCCAGAGTGCCCATGCGTTGGAGGTTTGTTCTTAACTGCATAAACACCGTAGTACGGTTAGATTACCTTATTGCTGTCTTGTCACTTACTTTCTTTGTGGCATATTTTGTATTCAGTATTTATGGCATGTTCTTCCTTTATCTTGTTACGTCCCTTTGAGGACCTGGTTATCTCTCCAGGTGTGTGTTTCTGTGAATTTGCAGGTGTTCTAGCCAAGGCCGTGATCTTCTCCATTCTTTCGAAGACGATTGCGCTTGGTTTGTCTCATTATTTTATCGATCACTTCTTGTACATTGTATTTGAGATAGTTGGTAGTGGACTTTGTCTCCGCCCAACGGTTGTATACATGACAAATTCAAAGTTGCTTTTATATCATTTATTTATCTAGTGGATGAGATTTAGTTATGATGGTTCTACTGTATTTTACAACTTATGTATACATACGAGTTTCCATGTATTGGAGTACACTTTGTATGTATGCAGCTGGCATGGATACGTACCTAGTCCTAAGTATTTTGGGACTGGGGCGTTACAACTACGGCAAGTCCAAATGTGGCCTCGGTTATGTTACACCAGCAACAACGCCCGAGAGCTCTGATAAGGAATATGGGTGGCATTCTCACTCATCCAATCACCTACATACGATTCTGACGACAACATTAGAGATATGTTCAGGTAGACATTATCTGTCAACATGGCATCCGCTGACATTGAAGAGGAAGACGAGGATCTAATCGAACCTCTTGAATTGGAGCCATGAGTCCAACAACTCGATGCACAATGGGAGAAATGCTATGAACTTCGTGATCCTTCCACTGAAGTTGAGGTCATGCAAGTTAACCTCGGTGATGAATCCTCTCCAAAGCCAATCTTCATCAGTAAAAGCCTGACCGATGGCGAGCGGGAGTCATTGTTGCAACTTGTTAGAGAATACATCAACGTCTTTGCCTGGAGCTATGAAGACATGCCAGGGCTAAACCCCGAGATCGTACTTCATAAACTCAATATTCATCCGGACGTGAAACCAGTCAAGCAACAGCAACGACGGTTCCATCTAGACATCATGAACTCCATCGAAGCGAAAGTAAACAAGCTTATAGCTAGCAGTTCCATCCACGAAGAGCAGCACCCAGACTGGATAGCTAATATAGTACCGGTCGTCAAGAAGAACGAAAAGATTCGAATCTGCATCGACTTTCGCAATCTAAATGCGGCATGTCCTAAGGATGAGTTCCCTCTTCCCATTATCGACATAATGATCGATAATACGTATGGCTTCGAGCACATGTCCTTTACGGATGGCTTTTTCAGATACAATCAAATCAAAATGTCCCCTGACGATGAGAAGCATACATCATTCAGAACACCGATCGGCGTGTATTGCTACACAGTCATGCCCTTCGGCCAGAAGAACGCCGGTGCTACATATCAGTGAGCAATGAGCGTTATTTTCGGGGATCACTTGCGCAAGAAGGTGTTACGTTGACGACATCACCATCAAAAGCCGCACCAAGGATGACCACCTACACGATTTGAGGACGATGTTCGATCTTATGCGAGCGTACAATTTGAAGATGAATCCCGCCAAGTCCTTCTTAGGCTTTTCCAGTAGGAAGTTCCTGGGCTTCATCATCACTTCCCGGGGCATTCACATAGACCTCGATAAGACAAAGGCAATCCTGGAGATGAGTCCGCCGAAGAACCTCCGTGAACTCCGCGGCCTTCAGATAAGACTAGACTACATCAGGAGGTTCATATCTAACCTCTCAGGGTGATGTTAACCCTTCACACAACTTATGAAGAAAGGCATTTCTTCCATTTGGAACGAGGAATGCCAACGCGTCTTTGATGACATTAAGAAATATCTGACGAATCCGCCAGTTCTGGTAACCCGGTTGCCGAAAAGCCTTTCCTGCTATATGTACGAGCAATGGAACACTCCCTCGATGCCTTACTAGCACAAAACAATTATGTGGGGCATGAACAAGCTATCTATTATCTCAGCCGAATGATGGTGGGGCCGGAGCATTGGTACACCACCGTAAAGAAGGAATGCTTTACCTTGGTGTTCGCCATTCAGAAGACACGACACTATGTGTCAGGGCAGACCATCCATGTTATCTTACGAGTCAATCCCCTCAGGGTTCTCATGACCAAGCCAGGCGCACTCAGTTCTCGTCTAGCCACATGGGCGATACTGTTATCCCCCTACGACATGGTCTTCATTCCGCAGAAGGCTGTCAAAGGTCAAGCCTTGGCCGACTTTCTGGTAGCCCATCCAGGCTCAGAAACAGCCAGAATTTATAAAGAAATGAAGTCATCGACTCAAACATGACTTCACATGAAGACGTTTGGTGAATGTTCTTCGACGGTGCCTTAAGAACGGGGCCCCAAGGTGATATCGTCGCTGGAGTCGGGATAGTGTTAATTTCTCCCTCTGGATTGGTGGTCAACCGGGCATATTCTCTCACGGAACTCTGTTCAAACAATGTAGCCGAATATAACGCTTTGGTCATCGGGCTCCGACTTGCAAAAGAAGTGGGAGTCGAATACCTAAAAGCATATGGCGACTCGTAGTTGGTTGTCAATCAAATCTGAGGCTCGTATGAAGTTCGTAACACGGACCTGATTCCTTATCATCAGACAGCAATTGCTATCATAGCAACCTTGGAGGGGTTCTTTATAGAACATGTTACTAGGCTCCAGAATATTTAAGCCGACGCCCTACCAGGCCTCGCCGCTTCTTTGGCGGTTCCAAATTATGTTCATATTCTAGTTGACATTATAGGCCATGAGCTGGTCTGTCCCAAAATCAACGTTCAACTGGATACGAGTTACTCCTCCCAGATAACCAATGATGCCCAAGACTGGAGACTCCCGTTCTTCGACTTTGCAGTCTATGGAATCCTGCCTAAGAATGTGAAAGAAGCAACTTCAATCTGAAGGCGTTCTCTCAGATTCTTTTATGACACCAAAACAAAAATGCTATATCGACGATCTTACGACGGACTACTGCTAAGATGTCTGTCAAATGCAGAAGCCAAAGAAGCCTTACGTGAGGCTCACGATGGCATTTATGGGGCTCACCAACCGGTCCCAAAGTTGTAGGCCGTCTCCATCGGATGGGTTACTACTGGCCTACGATGGTAGCAGACGCGGTCGATTATACAAAGAAGTGCAAGGCTTGTCTGATCTATGCAGATTTCATACATCTTCCATCTGAGTTCTTGCACCCAACAGAGGCTTCTTGGCCATTTGAAGCATGGGGAATGGACATTGTTGGCCCAATCATCCTGTCGTCGTCCAAAGGGCACCGGTTTATTCTCGCAATCACCGACTACTTCTCCAAATAGGCGAAAGCTGTTTCGTTGGCAGAGGTAAAGACGTCAAACATGATCAGTTTCATAAAACATCATATCATTTACCGTTTTGGACTGCCAAGGAGGTTCATTCATGATAATGGTCCGTAGTTCGTAAGCCATGCCTTCTATCAATTCTGTGACAAGAATCGAATTCAGAATGTGGCTTCAACGGCCTATAATCCGTCAGCTAATGGTTTAGCCTAAGTCTTTAATAAGACCATAATCAAGCTTTTCAAGAAGTTCGTGTCTTCAAACAAGCGCGACTGGAATAAAAATTTGGGCGAATGCTTATGGGCGTACTGTACTACGAGTCGTACGGCTACCGAAAATACACCGTTCTCTCTGGTGTATGGAAGCGAGGCAGTTCTCCCATTGGAGACCCAAATCTCCTCACTTCATATGGCGTTTACTTACCGGTTAACATCGAACGATAACTACCACCGACGGCTACAAGAATTGGAAGCGTTAGACGAGAAGCGCTTGCAAGCTCAACAAAGCATCGAGCTCTATCAAGCACGCATCTCTCGAGCCTTCAATAAGAAAGTCAAGCAGAGGACATTCCAAGTAGGCGATCTTGTCTTGGTCGTTCGCAGACCAATGGTCATGATCACAAAATCGTCGACAATTTCTAGCCCAAGTGGGAGGGTCCATACATCATCGAGACCGTATTCTCCAACGGCGCATACCGGCTCGCAAAACAGAACGGGGACTTACTCATGATGCCCATAAACAGCAAATTCCTAAAGAAATACTATGTCTAAAGACATGCTGGTACTCCCTCAAACCATCAAATCTTCTAAACTATCGAGTTATGTACACCAAGTACCTCTGAACTCACAATCTATTGCATCTCCCTGAGTGGTGAGTCATGTACGATGTTACCTCTGAACTCACACTCTATCGCATCTCCCTGAGTGACGAGTCATGTACGATAATACCTCTGAACTCCCACTTTTATCATTATCTCTGAGCAAACTTCCTGGTCCTGATTATCGTGTATCACGTCCATATTACCTTTGGTACCGATAATCTTCCGACTTAACACCTATACCCAACCTGGGATAAAAGACATAGTGTTAAGACCACAAAACCTATCACGTCCATATTACCTCTGTTGGTTGTCTCAAAATCTATTACTCGCACCACCAGTGCGCAGAAGAGTAATAGGTCCACCAAAGATTATTCTTGATTATCGTGTATCACGTCCATATTACCTCTGATACCGATAGTCTCTTGACTTAACACCTGTACCCAACCCGGGATAAAAGATATGGTGTTAAGACCACAAAACCTATCACGTCCATATTACCTCTGTTAGGTTTTGTCTCAAAATCCATTCCACCAAAGACTATTCCTGATTATCATGTGTCACGTCCATATTACCTCTGACACCGATAGTCTCCCAACTTAACACCTATACCCAACCTAGAATAAAAGACATGGTGTTAAGACCACAAAAGCGATTACGTCCATATTACCTCTGTTGGGTTTTGTTTCAAATCTATTACCCGCACCACCAATGCACAGAAGGGTAATAGGTCCACAAAAGTTATCCTAATCTAATACTCGCACCATCGGTGTACCAAAGAGTAGTAGGTCCACAAAATTCAAATCTATTTGCTCGCATTTTTAGATGCATAAAAGGGCAATAGGTCCACAAAAAGTCTCCAGTGGGATATCCTTTATCAAACACAAATGCTGTATTAGGCCCTCTAGTACAAGCACCACAGATACTATAAATAAAGAATGGAGTGAATGTATTCTGCTTATTCAAAATTAGTTACATTCATAGGACTACATCAGTAGCAGAATGAAAAGAAAGGAAATCTAGCAATACATAGTTTGGTCAGTTTGACAGCACTTCGCCTTCGTTAAAAAGTAGTTTCGTGGCCTTCGAAAGAAGTCATGTTTTACTGCTGAGAAGCAAACAAGGTTGTTGAATCTCTAAGGAGCTGCACGGAGGAGAGCAAATATAGCATGCTTTTCTCCCTTCCATATTACGGATACCTTAGCCTCGCTCCTCCAAAAGACCATACCTTCAAAACAACATCCCTAATGGTGGTTTTGCCTACTTGGAGAGCCGTAAAAATAGGACATTCATAATGACGCATGAACACCGTCCAACTCTCCAAGGTATAAAGGTTCTTCCTACCACCTGGGGAAAACTCTTCCGAAGCATGAGGAGTTCTGAGTTGTCTGATGTGTATGCCAAAATGGCGCGGGGAAAACTCTTCCTAAGTATGGGAAGTTTTGAGCTGTCTGATGTGTGTGTCACAATGGTGCATTTTTACTCTATCGCTGATACCGGTCCTAGAGAAATTCGCTAGCCGGATCCCTATAAAAAAAGGGGGGGTTAGCAGGTAAAACGACATTCAGCAAAATAGACCCTATGCGGCCCAGTTATGAGGAATGCTCATAAAAACATGGGACGCATGCGGCTCAGTCTTAAAAAGCACTTATGTTGTTCCGTTATGCAATGTTCATGCGGCTAAACCATGAAGCATTTATGCAGATCAGTTATGAGATGTATATGCAGCTTGGTCATGAGACATCCATGCGGTTCAGCCATGTAGCGCTCATACGGCTCAAGTATGAGGCATCCATGAAGGTCAGTGGCGCTTATGCGGCTCAACCCATACGGCCCCATCATACAGAACACATGCAGTCCCATGAGATGGGGGATATATCGATCATGCCCAAAGCGCAGAGGTAATTTATGACAAGCCCGCGCATAAAATATGCGATATAGCCGTTCAAATTTAAGTCATCGCTTTCCTACCGTCCTTACCCTTAACAGGGGGTTGCACGTCAGGATGAACGGAAGGAGAGTCCACAGCACTCGATGGAGAGGCGAGCCCCTTTCCTTTGGTCGTAGCATCAGTTGACTTGGAAGCTTTCGTATCCATGGCTAACCGGGACAGAAAGATGACGAAGATGATAAAGACGAAGGAGAAAAGTTGAAGAAAAAACTCTCTCCGTATGGCCCAAATTTATGGCTCCTCAAAATGGAAACAGATGAACGCCGCTTCGATTCTCGTATCCATTAAAGATAATAATGACGTTTGAGAATTTTTATTCTTAATAACCATCATCCCCGCTTCGATTCCCGTATCCATTAAGGATAATGATGACGTTTGGGGATTTTATCCTTATTAACTATCAGCTTTATTTCAAAAAAAGAGCCAAAATCAAAAATCGAATGAAGGCATTAAATACAGCAGTGACAGCTGGCAAACAAGATACCCCTACGACACAAGATCTCACTGTGACATAAGATCTACCTGCGGCCCGAAAACGTCTCTGCAGCTTAAAAATATCCCTGCGGCACGACGTCTCTCCTGACTCGATGATTTTCCTGCGGTTTGACATACGTCCATGCTTCTTATTCAAAGTATTGCAAATTTGTAATTTGAAAACTTTGAAGAGGGTCTTGTAGAAGCATGGAAAATATGGGGATCATGCGGATCACAACTGATCGCATGAGTGCTCTGGAACAGATTGACCCGCATAAAGAAGAGCCGTATGACAGACTCAGCATGCCCCCTGCGGCCCATCTTCACCAGACTAATTTTTGAGCCGCAAAAAGAATAGTTACTTATGCGGCCAAGCTGATCAATCATTCTGATAAAGCTGACAAGCTCTGGTCTGATAAAGCTGACAAACTCTGGCAAGACTGACAGCTTTGACAGGTCTGACAGCTCTGACACTCTGACAAAAAAAAGATAAGACATGGTTAGACTGGACATGGCCATGCGTCCAAAAGGACTGCGACTCGAGCCGCATGAATCTTATGCGATTCAATCTATGTACTTCATGCAGCCAAGGGTAACTGCAATCTGAGTCGTATGAGCTTCATGCGGCCCAGAATATAAGAACCTATACGGCTCAAAAGTCCCAAGCTACATGCAGACTAAGGGAGACTGCCGTATGAGTCTTATGCGGCCCAGCATAGCCGAACTCTGAAGGGCCTATGCGGCTCAAAATGACTCAAACAGACTGATCCTATCTTGCGATGAGACACGTGGCAGGCTGACCAAGTCTCAACCACCCAGATTTACTACAACAAAATCTCAACAACCCCCACCAGCTGGCAGTCCGAGATCGAGTCTTTGTGTGCTATGAGAGACACGTGGCCACGTGGCCCTTTATGCGGCCCAAAAATCTGCTGCTGTAGAAAACTCTATAAATAGCAGGGTACCACACCCATGCAAATGGTTGGCAATCCAAGGCTGGTAACCTACGAAGGGCATTTTCTTCAAGAGCAAGGAGCGCATCAGATAGTCCAAGGAGTAAGGCAGAGTTGCTACACTTTCCCGAGCCTCTATCGTCATCGCCCAGAATCAAAACTAAATAATTGTACTTAGATTGTTTCCTAGGATTTCTTTCTAGGCTTTCTCTTGTACAAGCGAGTTTGCAATTAAGTTCAATTCATCTATAATTTGTTGTGCTTGATATTTAATGGCAAACAAGGGGGTGAATAGAGTGTGCGTGCGTGTAGCAAAAATAATTGCTACTTAAAAATTAAGCAGTTATAAAGACTACGACAAATAAGGGACAATAAATAAATACAGTAAAGTAGAAGATCAGAGAATTAAACTCAGTGAATACCACGATGTATACTAGTCTCCCTCTGAAAGGACTACTCCAGTCTAGAGAATGCTTACTTGATGTTAACATACTATTCACAAGCTAAATGAGAGCTTGTAGTCTCTTTACAACACCGTGCTTGGTGACGAGCGCACAACCGACTCCACAAAGTAATTTCTAAAACTGGAACGTTTTCTAATTTTACGACCTCTGATACAACTCTTCTAAACCAAAACACTAGATCGAACATAACTGTACTAGCTTTAGCTAAGAGTAGTATTAGGCTAGATTTGAGAACTTTTGCTCGTTGAAAACACTTTAGAAAGATAGAGAGAGATTGAATGAGTGATTGGAATGGTGGAATCATTATCTATTTATAGTATTTTTCTAATCGAACTCGGGCGGAGTTCGGATGCATGAATCTCGCAAAGAACATTGGATGCATATTTTGTGGGAACTGATTTTCAAATAACCTAGACCGAACTCGAACCGAACTCGGTCAGAGTTCTGTCAGTTATGTTAGGTCAGAACAATAAGGAATGGGCCAAATTTGCATAGGTTTGAGGCTTTTAGAATTATGGACTTTTAGGATTTAGATAGGTAGGCTTATTTGGATATGTGGACTGAGAATAACCTAAGCCATATAATCCTGATCAATCTCACAATGTACTTTTTAGACTCAATAAAATAGAAAATACAGAATAAAAATAGAAAAGTCTTTGTCTTCAGTGCGATTGATCTTTTGATGATGATGCAATGTACTTTGAAGTAGTAGAAAGCAGTAGGACATAGACGAACTTCCCTTTTTGAAACCTGTAGCAGTTCATATATTTTGTGTATCGACCAAAGTTATCGTTGATTATCAAACTTAGGTGTGACCATTAGCCAATGGGCCAACGCATGTGTGCACAGGACATGTTAATAGCAGTTGAAGGTAGGGGCTTGTGCATTGCTTGGATAGCAGCAGGCCAACAGCAGCAAGGTGCGACCTGTGCAGGTGAAGGGGACAAGGTTCTTGGGTGCATCTGTGCACATATGTACACTGAGTGGAAGAACATCAGCAACAGGGACTAGTACCTGCTGCACTAGGCAACAGGTTAGAAGAAAGGGGAGTTCCTGTGTGAATCTGTGCAGGAAAGGAGGAAACAAGAATCTATTCAGGGCTATTTGTACAGCAGTATTAGAGTGCAGCAGTATCTTGGCAGGGGTTTCAAGTGGGCAGCAGGTTGGTAACTGCTGTAGGGTGTAATAGTTGCACTGCTTGTTAGCAGAGAGCTAGATATAGGGGACAGCTACATAAGTTTGCCAACAGAGGTTGTTAGCTAATAGAGTAGCAATAATAAGTGAGAAGTAGGGGGAAGAAAAACTAGTAGCAAGGGAGATAGAAGTCTGTACATGAAATGCAACAACAGTAGAGTGAGAGTGTAGGCATCATGATATTTTGGAGTAGGTTGTCTGAATGCTTATGTATGTGTGTATATGTATAGGGTGTGTTAGTGTAGTGAGGCTTTGGTATTGGATAATGGAGTGTGTAGGTAAAGTTAGGATGGCTTTGACATGTAACTCATGGGAATGCGATAAGGTTTTGGATTACCTAGGGATATGGATTTGGATATTACCCATATGTAAAGGCATAGGATAATAGGTAAGGTAATTGATTGTACCCTTGTGATAGGGTATTGGGTAAGGTAAGGTAATTGGTTTACCTTGTGTTAAGGTTTAAGGGTAATACATAGTATATTGGATAAATAGGTTAGGTTATTGCATTAATGTGCCTATGGGAATACTAGATAGGTAGATAAATGGGGTATGGCCTAGTTTAGACTAGAATACTTGGTATGGCAAGGTATGGACCCAAAATTCTAGGTATGATCTAGTTTGACCAAGTTTAGCAAGGTATTGACCCAGTTGACCTAGTTTGACCTAGAAATGACTTGGAGACCTAGTATTAAACTAGTATAGCACGTTTATGATTCTAAAACACCAATTGACATTGATATTCCATATTTAGGTCTTCGAGGCACCGTATCAGATACTGTTGATACTTCACACCGGACTTCAGGCGAGTACATTTTATGATAGTTTCCTTTATCTGATATTTACTGTAATTCATGTACTTAGTGATGTTCTATTTGACCTTGTACTGTGATTTACGTATTGTGATATGTCCCGATTTGGATTCTTTTACTAGCCAGGATGGGGGAAGTATTAGCTAGATGTGTGATCATACCCTTATTGTGCAAGAGAAAGTATTGTGAGAGTTAATTATACACCTCACGTATGATTAGCCATGCCACATAGTATTGTGCAAGTTTCCAAGCCGATCACATGTCAATACTAATACTTCAAAACACATAGATAGTATAATTCTTTCCTGATTATTAACTATTCACTGAAATGTTCTCCATTGCGCTATCTGCTAATCCTTGTTACCTACTTTGTCATATAGTTGTAGTTCTATTTCTCATACTGTTCTTTATATGTCTTGCCATATGGTTGTGCTATCCAATTCTCATAATGATGTCATCATTTATGATTTAGTTATTTTTCTCATAATGTAGTGCACTCATTATTATTGTTTTATAGCATTCATAATATAATTGGAACTGTTGTTAGAGTTTGTGCTATGCTCCAATCCCGACAGGATAATATTTTTCAGAGGGTATGGAGGACTTCTATCTTACCTATTAAGGACCAGGTATAGATGAGGGCTATCTGTAGGAGACCCAGGAGGAACCATCCCAGTAGAGGGGACACTAGTAGCGACCCATCTAGATTAGCTATTAGTACTTGATTTGTCTCCAATTGTAACGCCCCAGTCTCATTTATGTTAGGATTAGAAATCTTTCATGCTAGCTGTATATATACGACATATAATCTAATATATAGAAAATTCCGAATACATACATACGCTGTAAATGTGAATATAATAATAATTCTAGGCAAGTCTATCTCATTCACAACAATATGAATAATAAATAAAAAGAATAGTCAAATGTGAAGATACAAGGGTGGAGACAAATCTACTACCAAACAACTATAATGTATGTCTGTAATAGTAGTATAGTTGTCCACATAAGATAATGAAATGATAAATGTCTCCAAAGCTAAGGTATGATCAGGACTGATCAATGGGGTATATCTCCTCGTCAACAAAAGTCATGTCCAATGCTAATCCATACTCCTGTGGATAATCCTGCTCATCTATACCTTGAGAGATCACCAGGTCCCCAGGGGGACGTAATAAGATACAAGAAACAACATGCCATATAACTGTGAAATAAAATAAAGCTGCATGCAAAGGGTGCCTAACCATTCTACAGGGCTATGCAGTCAAGAACAAACCTTCGACGCATGGGCACTCTTGCTATAAATAGGATATGGCATAATTTTTGCTTGGAAATTAGGGGCCTCAACGCATAACATTTCGCAGAACGACAGTGGCAAACCTGAGATGGCCATCTCACCCGTGTCTCCAATGAAGCTTCCGGGTTACAAAGAAAAAGTACAACGTGGCCCATACGCTAAGGAACTGTCCTCACCACCCCCATGTCTATCCGTCTCATCTCCATAAGACATATGTACCTATAATAACTGCTAAGTCTACTAATCATGCATATATATACTTCTATTAGCATTTATTCCTATCCGTCGTACGTTCCATATATATCGGAGGCCAACCGAATACGCAAGTACGTGTCTTACATAAGACTCACAATTTGTGATACACATGTGTCATGGCCATAGAGATATACCAATATCTCACATCAATGGGGTGGTCAAATATTATAAGTCAATACAAAATAAATATATAACTAAATCGTAAAAACGACTAGTCGCTCGCACCCAAGTATGACTTGGATGCACAATTTGGTAGAACTAGACAGGATATAAATACTGAAATAAATAACATAATTAAATAAGCATAAAGTACAGTAATAATGGCAAGGTATCTTACCTGAAGTGGTGTGACGAATCGACAATGTTCAGAACGTCAGAAAGCAAAGGCTATGAACGTCAGCTCTCGTAAACGTCTCAAGATGCTAAAATAAACATCATGAACATTTCCATTATAAAAGAAATGTTTAAGATCGCCTACCCAAAAGTCCAATTCTGGACACAGGGTCGAAATCGTAATTTTGGGTCAATTCGGTATCCGCCGTTGGACCCACTTTGCACCGAAAAGCGTACCAAAACTAAGGTCTCTAAAAGTCATCAATTTATATGTCTTCTAGTTCAGTTTGACGATATAAATCCAACCGTATGTCCAATGTTGAATTCTGGTGGGCCATACACAAATTTATCGGTTGGATCGGGTTGCGGGCCCGCCAAAAGAGCGTTCCAGTCAACCTTCTCATTATTGGACCAAACTTGGCCCACAGGACCAGAAAAATGTTTTGAATCCAATACAGCAAGTTTCGTCTCAGTCCGATGAACAGTTTGAAATTGGACACGAAGTTTGCAAAACGTCAATATAGGAGACTTTCGACGGATACGGTTCGATTTCGTCGCGCGCACACAACTAAATCGAGTTCCATCGAATCTCACACATAGACAACATCTACACATCTTTTAATGCTCATGGGTTGCGACCGCGTCGCCCGGTTTGTCAGGGCATACTCTGTATCGAAAAAAATTTCCCAAATTTTTTTGTTCTGATAAATAGTTTTTTCTCAAACTTCAAAAATGAATAACTTTCTGTACAGTGAATGAAAAATAAATAAATAGGTTTTGTAGTGCTACAAATCATCTATAATTATTGTTTAGGAAGTTCTCAAAAATTGTAAACAGTTTGGTCAGAAATTATTTCTAAACAAGGGTACATGAAATCCCAATACTGTCATTTTTGACAGTGTGTTTTCGTCGACTTTGCGATCAATCCAGGACCTTTAAATTCATTCTATTTGCAAGGAGTCCTAGAGGGTCATGTCTTCTTCCCGTAACTTTTTACGATTTGTAAAACGGACCACTACACAGAGAGAAAAGAGACGGAGAACAGGGGTACCTCGCTGTGACGTTGATGTGGTGTGTGGGCGGGTTTGATGGCGACGTAGGCGGCCTTCGGTGATCGGGTAGAGGCGCAGGGGTATCGGGGTGGTTGGCGACTGGGGCTTGGTCAAGTTTTATAAAAGAATCGTGGTTCATTCGTGAAGGGTTGGGGGGAACTGTGCGTATGGTTTGGATTTTTTTTATCTCGCGAGTTATTCAATTTCTCGCAGAAATTGATAACTCGCGAAAATTTATATATATATATATATATATATATATATATATATATATATATATATATATAAATATATTTATATATATTAATATATATATATATATATATATATATATATATATATATATATATATATATTTTAATATATATATATATATATATATATATATATATATATATATATATATATATTATAATTCCAAATAAATTCTAAAAATCCTGAAAAAAATTTCTAATTTTTTTTTTTTTTGTAAAATTTCTAAGGTTATGATGTACATTTCTTCATAAATGTACATAATGTAACCATTGACTGCTATGACGACTAGATCGAAATAATTATATTAATAAATAGAAAAACCTTAAAAATTTATAAAATATGATATTTTTATATAAATAATTTTTTTTAAAAAATAGGGGTTTACATTCTGCCCAACTTATAAAAATTTTGCCCTCGAAATTTAAAAATCAACGCACTAACTATGAAATGCATTTAATGCTATATGGTAGTAAAAACAAATTACTGGAAAGTCATACCTTGATTCTTGAATAGATAAGGAAAATGGTTATGTATGTCATCCACGCGCTTCCAAGTAGATTCACTTGGAGGGTGGTGTTTCCATCACACACGAACCAAAGGTATAGACTTTGTTGCGTAATACTTTCACTCTACGGTCAAGGATCTCAACCGACTGCTCCTGGTATGATAAGCTATGGCCAACTGTGATCTCTGAGTGATCAAGGACATGAATGCTATCTACAACATATCTTCTCAGCTGCGATACATAAAAGACATCATGTACCCCTTCTAGTGATGGTGGTAGTGCCAACCTGTAGGCAACTTCACCTACTAGCTCCAAGATGTCGAATGGACCAATATATCTCGGACTTAGTTTTCCACGACCTCCGAAACGAATTGTGCCTCTTGTGGGTGATATCTTCAAAAAAACATAATCGCCTTCCTTAAGCTCTAATGGACGACGATGGAGATCTGTCCACTGCTTCTGCCTATCCTGTGCTGCTCGAAGGTAGCCTTGAATCCTCTTCACATTCTCAACAGTGCTAACTACCATCTCTTGCCCCAAAATTTGTCGTTCTCCTACGTCGTTCCAATAAACAGGAGGCCGACACTTTCTACCAAACAAAGCTTCAAACGAAGCCATTTAAATGCTCGCCTGAAAGCTATTATTGTAAAAAAAACTCTACAAGATGAATTTGGTCTTCCCATGATCCTCCGAAGTCTAACATACATGCCCTTAACAAATCTTTTAGTGTTTGAATACGTATGCTCTGACTCTCTCCCAGTCTGAGGATGATAAGCTATACTAAACTTCAGACGAGTACCCATGTTTTCCTGCATGCTTCTCCAGAAATGAGACATGAATCTCGAATTCTGTCTGATACAGTACTAACTTGAACACCATGTAGCTTCACTGTATGCTTCATATACATATCAGTTAATGCTTTACTGGATTAGCCCACTCTGAAGGGCAAGAAATGGGCTGACTTGGTGAGTCTATCCACTATCATCCATACTGCATCTCGTCCATTGGCACTCTTTGGGATTCCTGTGACGAAATCCATAGTGATATGTTTCCACTTCTACTCAGGAATGGGAAGCGGCTGCAACATCCCAGCTGATCTCTGGTGCTCTGCCTTCACCTGCTGACACACCAAACACTTGGCGACAAAACGAGCTATCTCATGCTTCATCCTATGCCAACATCTCGATACATCTTAGTCCCTTCTGGATGTATAGAATATATCGAACTATGTGCTTCTGCCACCATCTCCTGTCGAATCTCTCTATAGGAACATATTGACGATTTCTACATCTTAATGTATCATCCGCATGGATGTTCAATCATATCTGCTCTCCGACTTCGGTCCTCTCCTTAAGCCTTCGAAATCTAGTGTCAGTGGGCAACGCTGCTTTGATCCTGTCGACTAGAGAAGACGGTACCTGAAGATTACCTAGGCTGCCATCAACTCCAGGTAGTACCACTTCTATTCCAAGCTCCTGAAGATCTTCCAATATCTCTCTTTGAGTTGTAATAAGCCATGGGCTTACGGCTCAACGCATCAGCTACTACGTTAGTCTTGCCCGGATGGTAGTACAGCTCCAGCTCGTAGTCCATCATCAGCTCCAACCATCTTTGTTGTCTCATATTGAGAGCTCCTTCTACATGAAGACATACTTGAGACTATGGTGATCAATATAGATATCTACTTTCTCACTGTACAAGTAATGCCACCAAAGCTTCAGTGCAAAAATAACTGCTGTAAGCTCCAGAGCATGTGTTGGATAGTTCTTTTCATGCACCATCAGTTGTCATATGCTATTACTTTGCCATGCTGCATCAAGACACATCCCAATCCCTTTTCGGATGCATCGCTATATATCATGAATCCTCCTGGCCATGATGTAATGGCCAAGTTTAGAGCTACGGTCAACCACTTCTTTAACTCAACAAAAACGGATTGACACTCAGCTGTCCATATGAATTCTTGGTCTTTGCAAGTCAACCGATTCATAGGTCCAGCTATTCGTGATAAATCTTGTACAAACTTACGGTAGTAACCCGCAAGTCCAACAAAACTTCTTACTTCAGAGGCTGTAGTAGGAACAGGCTACGACTTTACTGCCAAAGCTGACACGATACTCTCTTGATGTGACTCAGGTTGTTGCCGCTGAGTCTACTGCTGCATCACCTGCTGGGCCTACATCATCGCATAAAACATCTGAAACATTTTCTGTCCATCTATCGACTGCCTTTGAGGTAGAATGGGCATAAAGGCCATATGCTGAGGGAACAGAGGAGGAGGTGGTAGTATGTACCCTCCCTGGGGTACTGCAGTCGGCTGCCCAAACTATCTCGACGATCGTACATACATCTGGGAGTACTACTGCACCGTCGGTGGAGTCATGCTAGACTGCCCCTGCTGGTAAAGAGTAAACGGGGTTGCCACCGGAGACTGCGATGGAGTCTATTCATCTTGAGTTGCTGAATCACCAAATACGATAGCACGATGAGAGACACGCTAGCTTCAAGAATTCATTTTACTGGTACGAAAGGAAAAAAAGCGTTAGAATAGATTCAAACAAGAAGGAAATCAAGCAATCAAATGAGAGTTCGAAAAATGAAATCAAAAGAGAGGATAACATAATGTGGATGATATCCTAATTTATAATCCTATGTGCAGGCTCGTATCAGTACAATTATGTAATCGATACGATATTTTCTGACCTGCATAGGCCACCACAAAAATATGTGATGCCCCAGTCCCATTTATGTTAGGACTAGGAATATTTCATGCCAGCTGTATATATAGCCATATAATCGAATATATATATGAAAATTTCGAATACATACATAAGCTGTAAATGTGAATATAATAATAATTCCAAACAAGTCTATCTCATTAACAACAAATATGAATAATAAATAAAAATAATAGTCAAATGTAAAGATAGACGGGTGGAGACAAATCCACTACCAAACAACTATAATGTATATCTGTAATAGTAGTATAGTTGTCCACAAAAGATAATGAACTGACAAATGTCTCTAAAGCTAAGGCATGAGACTGATCAACGGGGTACATCGCCTCGTCAACAAAAGCCATGTCCAATGCTGATCCATACTCATGCGGATAATCCTGCTCATCTATACCTGAAGAGATTACCAGGTCACCAGGGGGACGGAATAAGATACAAGAAACAACATGCCATATAACTGTGAAACAAAATAAAGCTGCATGTAAAGGGTGCCTAACCATTCTACTGTGGCTATGCAGTTAAGAACAAACCTTCGATGCATGGGCACTCTAGCTATAAATAGGATCTAGCATAATTTTTGCTTGAAAATCAGGGACCTTAGCGCATAACGTTCTGTAGAATGACAGTGGCAAACATAAGAGGGTCATCTGACCTGTGTCTCCACCGGAGCTTCCGGTACAAAAGAAAAGTGCAACGTGGCCCATACGCTAAGGAACTGTTTTTCCCACCCCCATTTATATCTGTGTCAACTCCACAATACATATGTATCTACAATAACTGCTAAGTCCACTAATCATGTATACTTCTATTAGCAGTTATTCCTATCCGTCGTACATCCCAAACGTATCGGAGGCCAATCGAATACGCAAGTACGTGTCCTACATGAGACTCACAATTTGTGATACACAAGTGACATGGACATAAAGATATACCAATATCTCACATTAATGGGGTGGTCAACTATTCTAAGTCAATACAAAATAAATATATAACTAAAATAGTAAAAACGGCTAAAATAGTCGCTCGCACCCAAGTATGACTTGCACGCACACTATGATAGAACTAGACATGATATAAATACTGAAATAAATAGAAGAATTAAATAATCATAAAGTATAATAATAATGGCAAGGTATCTTGCCTGGAGTGGTGTAAAAAATTGACAACGTTCAGAACGTCAGATAGCAAAGGCAGTGAACGTCAACTCTCACAAACGTCTCCGGATGCTGAAGTAAATATCATGAACCTTTCCATCATAAAATAAATGTCTAAGATTGCCTATCCAAAAGTCCAATTCTGGATATAGGGCCAAAATCATAATTTCGGTTCAATTCGGTGTCCGTCGTTGGACCCGCTTTGCACCAAAAATTGTGCCAGAACTAAGATCTCTAAAAGTCATCAAATTATATGTTCATGAGTCTGATTTGATAATACGAACCCAACTATACGTCCAAAGTTGGATTCCAAGGGGCCGTGCACAAATTCGCCCGTTGGATCGGGTTGCGGGCTCGCCAAAAGAGCGTTTCGTCAACCTTCTCAGAATCAGACCAAACTTGGCACACAGGAACAAAAAAATGTTTTGAATCCAATGGCATAAGTTTCATCTCAGTTCGATGAATATTTTGAAATTGGACACGAAGTTTGCAAAACGTCGATACGGGAGACTTTCGACGGATACAGTTCGATTTTGTTGCACACACACAACGAAATCAAGTTCTGTCGAATCGTACACGTCGACAACATCCATAAGCGTCTTTCGATGCTCATGGGTTAAGACCATGTCGTCCGGTTTTTTGTCAAACTTAAAAAACAGTTTCGGAAAATTTTTCCTAAATTTTTTGTTCTAAAAAATAGTTTTTTCTCAAATTTAAAAAACAAATAAATTTTTGTACAGTGAATGAAAAGTAAATCTATAAGAAGGATTTTGTAGTTCTACAAGTGGTCTATAACTTACTACTATTTAGGAAGTTCTAAAAAATTGTAAACAGTTTGGTCATAAATTATCTCCAAACAAGGATACATGAAATCCCAATTCTGTCATTTTTGACAGTGTGTTTTCGTCAACTTTGCGTCAATTTTGCGATCAATCCAGAACCTTTAAATTTATTCTATTTGAAGGGAGTCCTAGAGGGTCATGTCCGCATCCCGTAACTTTTTATGGTTCACGAAATGGACAACTACACAGAAAGAAAAGAGGCGGAGAACAGGGGTACCTCGCCATAACGTTGATGTGGTGTGTGGGCGGGTTTGACGGTAGCGGTGGTGGTTCTCCGGCGATGTAGGCGGTCGTCGGTGGTCGGGCAGAGACACAGGGGTGTCGGAGTGGTTGGGGACTGGGCTTGGTCGGGTTTTATGAAGGAATCATGGTTTATTCGTGAAGGGTTGGAGGGAAACTGTGCGTTCCCAGTAGAGGTCGCATGGTTTGGAATTTTCATTTATCTCGTGAGTTATTCAATTTCTCGCAAGAAATTGATAACTCGCAAAAAATCAATATATATATATATATATATATATATATATATATATATATTTTTTTATATATATATATATATATGGAAACATATAAAAAAAATTCCCAATAATTTCTAAAAATCCCAAAAAACTTCTATAAAATTTCTAAGGTTATGATGTACATTTCGTCATAAATGTACATAATGTAACCATTGACTGCTATGATGACTAAATCGAAATAATTATATTAATAAATAGAATAAACCTTAAAAAATTATAAAATATGGTTTTCTTATATAAAATAATTTTTTAGAAAAATATATGTTATTTTATTCGAGATATGTACTTATTGAGATATTAGACTCTTAGACTTTGTTGTGGAATCCACTGATACTGCAGCGTAGGCTGGACGTACTCGCGGTCTCGTACCCTTTCACTACGTATGGGTCATGTCACGCGCATCTTCTGGAAGTCGATGATGTTCCCTGGCCTCTGATGCTACACATGACCTCCTCGTGGCTGAGCTGCCACCCTCTCAATTGCTGCCATAGCCACCTGGTGGGTATTATCAATGCCCTACCTCATATCAGCTAACTGACGGTGGTATGCATCCATTATCTCCCGGAACAGTACGAACAATTGAGCTGCATCTACTGGTGCTGGAGGTAGTGGTGGCTGGAGAACGTCTGGGATAACTGGGACAGTCCTCCGAATAAGTGGAGGTGAAGAAGGAAGATATTTCGAAGACAATATTTTAGACTCGGTACGGCCAGTTTAAGTTTATGGTAATGCCGTTTGGGTTGACCAATTCCCCGACGTTATTCATGAATATGATGAACAAGGTGTTCCACCAGTATCTGGACATCTTTTTGGTGGTATTCATTGATGATATCTTGGTATATTCGAAGATCCTAGAGGAGCATGAGGAGCATCTGAGAGTAGTTCTGGAGACTCTTGGGAAGGAGAAGCTTTATGGCAAGCTTTCGAAGTGTGAGTTCCTTTTTGATCGAGTTGAGTTCCTAGGTCATGTTGTGACAGGAAAGGGGATCTCAGTCACCCCGAAGAAGATCACGACAGTTGAGGCGTGGACCACTTCGAGTTTAGTTGCAGAGATCAGGAGCTTCCTGGGATTGGCAGGCTACTACAAGAGGTTTATTCAGGATGTTTCTCGGATTGCAGAGTCATTGACTAGGCTGACCCGGAAGGACATAGAGTTTGTCTAGTCAAAGCAGTGTCAGGTCACCTTTGATGAGTTGAAAAAGTGGTTGACGATAGCTCTAGTTTTGACGCTACCATCAGGGACAGGTGGTTTCACTATCTATAGTGACGCCTCAGGGAAGGGTCTAGGTTATGTCTTACAGAAGAATGGGAAGGTGATTTTCTATGCTTCCAGGCAGTTTCGTCCACATGAGAAGAACTACCCTATCTACGACTTGGAGTTGGTAGCGATTATCTTCGCTCTTAAGTTGTGGAAACACTATCTATACGGAGGGCTGTTCGACATGACAAAAGGTTAAACGAACTTTTTGTAATATGAACGTAAAAAAGAGTACAATCGATTCTTATGCGAAGTAATCTAAGTACAAAAGTTTTTGGGAAAGTGTGAGGGTGGAGATCGAGTACTGCAGCAGCTCCTTTACTCTGTTGACGATCCGATGATGATATGAGACTTGCTCTGACTTTCTGGTGCCTTCGATGGAACTCTAGGGTTGCCGATCAGGAGAACGTCGAAGTTGAAGATTTTGATAATTCTGTGGATCTTCTTCTCCTTGTCGATCATGTTGTTCGGGAAAACCTTTTCTATTTATAGGGGAGAGGGGCACATATGCGATGTGTTTTAGGGTTTCGAGATATGAAGGAATCTGCCATCCTTGCATGGTATGGGCTTCTGTGGCATCGACACGTGGAGAGTGTTGGGATTCCACTCAAACAAGATCTCTGGTGGTTATCAGAATAACCGAAGGAGGTAACATGTGGCGCATGCCGATTTGTTTGTTCGGATGTAGCTGAGTAAACCTTAGAATTTCATCTCAGATTTAGATTCTGTGTAATTTTCGTCCGAGATTTAAATCAATCTGATAAGACATCAAGTTGATCAATCCCAATCCTATCTTTGAGAGAGGCGGTTTAAGCAAACCGATTGGGTGGGACCATGCCGTTTGTGCTTCAGGCAAGGCTGGCTGCGCTTCTGTGGCGACGAGTAGACTGTACTTCTGGAGATGACAGAGCCTCTATGCTTTAGGGCGACAAATGGACTACGTTTTAAAGATAACGGGGCCTCTGTGCTTTTTTAGGGGCAACGAGTAGTCTGTGTTTCAGGTAAATTAGTCACTGTGCTTTAGGGCGACGAGTAGGCTGCGCCTTCAGACAGACCATTTTGTTGTACTTTAGAGTCGCAGTCGGGCTTGTGCTGGAGGCAAACGGTGTCTCCTAAGTATTTGCTAAGAAAAAGGGGTCGTTGAATAGGCCAAGTACTTGGATCGAAGCAGCTGTCTGCGCTTCTGAAAGGGGGATGTACTGTCTGCGCCTTGGAGGCAAAGGGACATAGTGGGGTGCCTGAGCCTCCGATTTGAGACAGCTTGGCTTTTAAGTCTTTTTTTCAGGAGAAGTAAATGACTACCCTTGAATGCAGACTCCTTAATTGCCAACGTTAATTGGGGAATTCCAAGGAGCATTTGAACAGTTTGGAGACTCACTTGAATAGGCCTATAAATTGAGACCTATTGTGCTGAGTCCTAGGTTCATCCCATTAATGGGGGAATTTTGACCGTCAGCCAAGTGGCCTATAGTTTGGACCACTCCCGGTCCTATAAAAGGGGAAGTGTTCCTCTGAAGAGTCACTATCTTCTTCTTGTCATCATTCACCAGCATGTTTGATCCAGACTTAGCTTCAGACGGCCGCTGGCGTTGCATAAGTCGGCTGTTGGTTGGGGCTTCTCTCGTTCGAAGGGGCCATGTTCTTGTAGAATAACTCTTTGTATAAGGAGCCGTCACCGCTCTTGAGGAGTATCCAAGTATCCTCCCTAAGGAGTTTGACTCTGGGCGACATCTTGAAGGTCTTGGAGGTCCTGACAACCGAATTTGGTCCGGTTGTCAGCCTGAAGCGCTACCGGTTGTACTCTGCTCTGCTCGTTCTGGGCTTTGCGACCTACTGCGCCTTCAGGAAGCTCGGGCCAATAACTGCTTTAGGAAGTTGCTTGCGTTGGCTGAATAATTGACGCGCGTTTGGAGGATTGTGCGTACAAGAAAGTCAGAATACGCCTTGATGGAGATCAATCTTCTAGTATGCGTACCAAGAAGAAAGACGCCTCACTTTGATGAAGACTAAGTCTATTACAGACTCCTCTAGGGTCTGCTGAACCTGTGATCGATCCTTTGTAGAAGAAGTAGGAATAGTCCTTTACGTATAGCCTTGATGAATCTGTACTAGATCTTTGTAGGCATAATAATAACATAACTTCTTTCCATATCTTCATGATGGAACTGGGGATTCCCAGGACCCTTTCTTTGGTGTGCGTATTGATCGATAGAAAGTTAAAAAGATCTAATACGTGTTCTAACCCTTCATAGGCGGAAACTAGGGTTTACGAATTATACCTGCGGCGGAAAGGAAACAAGTAATTCTTGGCAATCTCGAGCGGACGACCCCAAGATCTTTTGTACGTATTCCTTCTTCGAGTTGGACGTCGTGTGGGCGACGATCTCCCAACCTTTTCTTCTCCTTGGCAACCCTCTCTTTCTCTCCTTACGTGAATCACGAATTTAGAGAAAGTATTTGATTTCTCATCAGTAATCTGGCGGCCAGAGAATAAAGGATATATAGGCTACGGCAGGGACCATGAGGAGAAATTAGGGTTAGGCCTCCTAACGAAACTGGATATCCCGTGTTCATCCCGAACACACAATCCAGGCCCATTAACAATAGCTCGGTCCACTAATGAGCTATTGTTGCACTACCTCCCTAATCCCAAATTATGTTTGTGGGCTCCTTTTATTATATGTTCGTTTGGCTCCCCATGTTAAGATATCGTATGTCCGTCGATCAAATTAAGTTATTGATAACTATATTGATTCGACATCTTTTATCCTTAAGTAGTACCGCTCAACTTTATTTGTCATGTCGGATATAATCCACCTGCAGGGTTTACATGACAATCCTTATGAGCTCCTTAAGGGGACATCATCAACCCGATGTATCGGGACATGGATTCAATTTATAATCAACAGCCCATCATACATACAATGTTATTACCCAATTCATAGAGGTTGTTGATCCATAATGAATCTCACTCTTTTATGAGTCAAAGTAATACACACTGCATATACATGTCTGTTATTATATCCGGATTAAGAGCACAAGCATCCAAAATAACTGAGGTGTTTGTTCACTTATGTAGTCAGTACAAAGAGAACAACCTCAAGTGGTCCTGTTCAATACACAAAAAGTGTACTAGTGTAAACCTATAGTCAAGATAGACTAATACCAGATTACACTACAACCTTTCCAATAGATTGTCCAAGTCCATCTAGGTTGTGAACTATTTATATACTCCATAGGGACTGATAATATGATCTTCTGTGTGACACCACACACCATATTATCTATATTATAGAATATCAGACATTTGCATTAACACTTGCAACAAATACAATATGCAAACATTTGCCCATATGATTCTCATTCAAAATTTAAGGAAATAAGGTTACTAGAAAAGTGATGCTTTTAGTATATAACCCTAACAATCTCCCACTTATACTCAAAGTATTGCTTTTTAGTATACTGTTACAAATCTCCCACTTATACTTAAAGCCATGCTACTACACATCTGACTCCCATTCCCTCAACATGACTATCAAAAGCCGTAGCTGGTAAGCTCTTTGTAAAGGGATCAGCTGGTTGTCGGTTGATGCTATCTTGATCATAGCAACTTTTTCTTTCTTTACGAAATCTCGTATTAGGTGGTACTTGCGCTCAATGTGTTTGCCTGTCTTATGGGCTCGTGTTTCCTTCGAGTTTGCAACTGCACCACTATTATCACAATAAAGTGTAATAAACTTAGGAAAACTAGGTACCACATCCAAGTCCAATAGAAAGTTTCTGAGCCAAACCGCTTCTTCGGCTGCCTCAGAGGCTGCCACATACTCCGCTTCCGTGGTGGAATCAAGAATACATTTTTGCTTGATACTCCTCCACACAATGGCTCCACCTTCCAAAGTAAACACATAACCCGAGGTAGATTTCCTGGAATCCCTATCTGACTGAAAATTTGAGTCTGTATACCCCAAGGGAACTAAACTATCTGCCTGGTAAACTGGCATATACTCTTTAGTCCTTTTCAGGTACTTCAAAATATGCTTTACGGCAGTCCAGTGCTCTTGTCCTGGGTTAGACTGATATCTGTTGACCATACCTACGGCAAAGTAGATGTCTGGTCTCGTACATAGCATTGCATACATTAAGCTTCCTACTGCTGAAGTATAAGGAACTTCCTTCATGTTCTCTATCTCTTTAGGTGTCCTCGGACACTGCTCCTTTGATAGAGCAATTCCATGTCTAAAAGGTAAGAAACCTTTCTTAGAATTTTGCATACTAAAACGAGTTAGTACAGTATCGTTATAGGAAGCTTGGGATAAGCCCAACATCCTTTTCTTGCGATCTCGTAGAACTTTGATCCCAAGGATGTTACCTACTTCTCTCAAGTCCTTCATATCAAACTGTTTTGATAACCATACCCTTACATCAGATAACACCTTCACATTATTTCCAATGAGCAAGATGTCATCCACATAAAGTACTAGGAACACCACCACGTTTCTGTCACACTTTCTGTATACACATGATTCATCCAGACATTGATCAAATCCATAGGATTTTATCACCTGATCAAAACATATGTTCCAAGATTTGGAAGCTTGCTTAAGTCCATAAATGGACTTCTTGAGCTTACAAACAAGATGCTCTTGGACCTTTTCAATGAATCCGTCTGGTTGCTTCATATAGATGTCTTCCTCAAGACTTCCATTAAGAAAAGTCGTCTTGACACCCATGTGCCAAATCTCATAATCGAGATGAGCTGCAATAGATAAAAGAATCTGGATAGACTTAAGCATGGCTACAGGAGAAAAGGTTTCCTCATAATCGATACCCTCTCTTTGAGAAGGTCCGACTTGTGCTGTATCGAGAGTAGAATGGGTCACCGGTAGGGGTGTCTCTTCTTCAAGAGCCTAGTTTTCCTCTCGCAAGAGAGCTGAACAAGTGGTCACCCTGGTGTCTTCTGCCGAGGAGGAGACCATGCGACATGTCCTGACCTTCCTTCCTTTAGTTAGGCGCGCTGCTGGCACAATCATGTCAGGAGTGAGATCTGGATGAACCTATATCACTTCACCTTGTAGTTTTGTGAAGGGGATGAGGCCCTGAGCATTGTCCCTGGCGGGCGGAAGGTTGACAACTTCCATCATTGTCTTTGGGATAGAGACGACACCGTCTTGAGTCTCGGCTATCGGGAAGTTCTCGAACTATATCGTTACCATGTTGGCCGTCACAGTCTTTTCCTCATAGTCAAGGAAGATGACTTTGGCGTCGATAAGACGTTGAATCTATATTTTCAACACGTAGCAGTCGCGTGTTGAGTGGTGGATGTATTGGTGGTAATGGAAGTACTTAGGATTATCCACCTTTCCTACTTCGTCAGGATGCTTGAGAGGTGGAAGCTGCAGCCTGCCGCCCTTGGTCAGTATCTCGAATAATTTGAGTGTGTCTTCGTCATTGAAGGAGTAGGTTTCCTTCGGATTCTGTATTTCGGCTGGCTTGGAATGTATGTCCTAAAAATTAAGTTGCATTTATCAAATAGGCAGAGAAGTCTCAATTGCGCACCCTTCAGTGAACTGCGCAGGAAACAGATTACGCCACAAATCGAACGCGCGAGCTGAACTGCGCTACCACCCGAGCGCGCTACGCTGACGTGGCAACGTCATCATTACCTGACAAAGATCAGATCTTCTGTCTGATCAGATCTTCTGACAGCCTGACAGCCCAAAAAATGAGGAGTCTATTCATTTCTTGTGCAGCACAGCGCTTGAGAACAGCTGTACAACGTCAGCGCAATCTGACAGTTCAACTTCAGCGCAGTCGGCCAGTTCAACTTCAGCGTAGTCTGCCAGTTCAATATTAGCGCAGTTTGACTAAGTCTGAGTCCCAACGCTGTCCAGTGACTAGAAGGAAGCGCAGTCCAAAGCTAGCGCTATTCGGTTAGCACAATTCATCGAATAACTGACATTTATTACGTGGCTTACATGCCATCAATTGCTCGCCACGTGGCAACCGCCTGTACATGACCAAGCGCATTTCAATCAAACAATGCCATGCGTCTGAATACAGTTAGCCCACGATCGAACAACTGTCCAATAGGCCAGCGCAGTTTGTAGTCTGTGCAGTCTGTCGCCAGCGCAGTTCATCATGCACAATTCAGAATAACTACAAATTAGTTATTTCTAGAACTCTATAAATAGAGTTTCAAGTCCTTCATTAAAGGGATCAGACTATTCAAGATCATCAGAAAGATCAGGAGTTCTTGTCCAAGTGCTGCTGTATTCTTCAGAGGCTATTGTCTTCAAAGTTCACATCGTCCAAGGGATAAAGCGATCGTCTTCAGATGGGATTCCTATAGTTGTACTTTCCCAGAATTCAATTGTAATCTTCTTACAAAGTTTGTGAAATAAAGACATTTGTTTTTACAAACAAAATGGCGACTCTGCTGGGTACGACTTTCTCCTCCGACGAGGAAGTGACAACTCAATGTGACGTTGCGTCTATCGGAAAGACGCAGAAGATCCTGGTTGTGAAGGTCAACTAGACTGCCTACGAAGCGATGATCAACTCTGGGGCTACTCGTCGCACTGTGGCCTCTGCCAAGAACAGGGTCCGTTCAGTATGGACTCCGAAGTCCTCTGCACAATCCTCTGCGCAGTCATCTGCGCAACCTGCTGTCTCTGCTGCCAAGGAACCAGTAGCCTCTCCTGTCCTTGCACAAAACACCACCTGCGCTTCAAAAGCGCAAGCCAGAGCTCCTATTGTCCATGCGTAGTGCACTGCTCCTCTTATCACAGCACAATCCACAACCTATGCTGCTTTGGCAAAATCCAAAACTCCTCTCCCTCTGGCGCAATTGGCGAAGTCTTTCCCTCCTGCGCAATCTACTGCTCCTTCAAACAAAGCACAACTCAAACCCTCTGTTGCCAAAACTTCAGTTGTTGCTTCTTCTAAAACACAAGTTGCACCTCCTGCTTGTTCTATGGCCAAGGAGCCCTCTGACATCATCTCTAGAGGGCAAGTTGCTACTCCTTCTGTTCCTGTGCCACCCACAGGGGGTAGTCTTTTGACTGTTTCTCCTCCGTCTCAGCATAAATAGAAAGGCCCTTTGGCCTTTTCTCGATCTTCCGCAGTCCAGAACTCGGACAACGACAGAGGGAAACGCTCTTTAGCCAACCCTTCTTCACAAAATAAAGAAAAAGGCCCTTTGGTCTTTTCTCATCCTTCTCCGGTTTTTACCACAGAAGATCCATCTGAATGTGCCTCGGCACTAAACAGTACAAAAACTTTCTCTGCTAAAGGGAAGAACATTGATCAAAGAGGCATCTTGCCTACTCCAATTGCACATTTCCAAGATCTCCTAACTCTTCGGATGTCCCGCTCAAAGTAGGGAAAATTACTGGTGTCTCAGACAGAAACCCCTGGGGGTGAGTTTGCTAATCTACGGGTTTATCTCAATAGACCTCGGTCTACATCAACTTCGACGAAACGCAAACAGCCAATGCCGAAGATGAACCTGCATCAGAGGCAAACTTCCAGGATGAAAAATCCTGACACCTATGCTAACGAAGTGAGTACTTCCTTGTATACTCACGGGACAAAACATCTGAATAGCCGAAACCATGTTCCGAATGTTGTCAAAGAATACGTCCCTCAAACTTCTTCTCATCTCGTCATTGTTCCTGACCTCCGAGAGCATCTCAAGCAAAAGCGGGACAATATCTCAATACCTCCAGTTCAATCACTTGAACGCCATTGTAATCACAGGGTTGTCATCAAGTGCTGTTGCCAGACAATAAAACGATCTGTCTTCGATCGTCTGAATTTTGCAACTTCTAAACCAATGTCAGAAGACGAAGACAAAATGTTGTATGCTTCCTGTAGGCCTCAAAAAATGAAGTCACGCTGAGTTGATCAGAACAAGTCACGTAGAGTGATCCAAGAAGCAGCACAAAAGATACGCTAAGTTCTGTCTGGCCATTTCCTTTAGAAGTCACGCAGAGACAGCTCAGCCATACGTCAGAATCATAATGACTGACAACACAACAGTCGAGAAACGTCTCCTCGTATGCCACGTATGCACAGAACTCGAGAGATCACAGCCGTCTTTTGCGTGATTTTCGAAATCTTCCTTAGCAAGACTCACTCTTCACCAAGTTGGCATGACTTTGGGTCTTGTCTTCATTTAATGCGGCTGACAATATAATCAATGTCAGAGATTTTGTGTCAGACGAAGCGTGCCAAAACAAGACAGCTGGCGGTTTGCGTGGATTCTGAACCTTCTCCTTCCTCAAAACATTGCATGACTTTTTGAGTTATTCTTCTCAAAGCCTGCATGAATTCTGAAGTATTCTTCTTCAAAGCTTGTGTGGATTTCGCCTTCAACGAGTCTGCGTCAACGAATCTACGTGGATTTTTTGCCTTCAGCAAGTCAGCGTGGATTTCATTTCAACTGGAATACGTGGCAGCCATGCCACCGATCTCTCTCTCGCGTGCTCAGTAACTTGCACACGACCCATGCATTGATGCCATGTGTCCAACAGTTACGGGCCACGTCCAGTAACTACTCACTAACCCTACGTGTATTTAGAGTCTGCGTGACTTTTCAAGTGCACCAGTGGTGAGGTAGTTATCTTTTCAGTTATTATTTTTGACTCTATAAATAGAGTTCTTTTTTTTCTCATTCATTGTACAGATACATTGATATCTACTGTCAAAATTTTGAGAGCTTTTCTTCTTCGCATAGTCCAAAGGATAAAGCGATCGTCTTCTAGATCGGATTCCTACAGTTGTAATTTTTCCAGAAACACAACAAATAAAGAGAATTTCTTTATGGAAAACAAATTGGCGACTCTGCTGGGGAAAACCATCTCCTCTTCTGAGATGGTAACAACTCAATGCGATACTTCGTCAATCGGCTCGACGAAGAAGGTGATGACGATCAAATTCGATCAACTCGCCTATGAAGAAATGCAGCGGGCTAAGGGTGGCAAGCCCACTCCAGCCTCCATCATCACTGCCAAGTCGAAGGGACACTCTGTCTATGTCCCTAAGAATCAGTTGGCAGTCAATGGTGAAGTCTCTGCCACAGTGTCTACTCCTAACACTGGCAAGAACTCCACTGCAAGCACGCACACTCTTGTGCGCTCGAAGATGACAGTAACTAAAAGTCACGCTGACAGTACTGGCTCCTTAGCCGAATCTGTTCCAGCGTGCAAATTCAACTCTAAAAGTCATGCTGACAGTACTGGCTCCTTAGCCGAATCTGTTCCAGCGTGCAAATTCAACTCTAAAAGTCACGCTGACAGTACTGGCTCCTTAGCCAAATCTGTTCCAGCGTGCAAATTCAACTCTAAAAGTCATGCTGATAGTACTGGCTCCTTAGCCAAATCTATTCCAGTGTGCAATCCCACATTCAACAGTCATGCTGACAGTACTGGTTCCTTAGCCAAATCTGTTCCAGCGTGTAATTCTAAAATCAAAAGTCACGCTAACAGCTCTGGTTCTTTAACCAAGTCTGTTTCAGCGTGTATTTCATCAGAGAAGAATAGCTCCTTAGTTATCTCTTCTTCTTCACCGAGTTCTACTAGAACTGGGGGTGGTCTTCCACACAAAGTCCCTTCGAAAAGGAATAACTCTTTAGTTGTTTCTTCTGCTCCTGTAGTTTTTACTTCAGGAACAACTTTGACTGATACTTTTGTTAGTCAAAGGAAAGGAGATGGTCTTTTGACTACTCTTCCTTCTGGACATTCTATGTCTCAAAACTTGAATGAGTCTAAGAAGAAACATTTCTTAATGTCTTCTTCTTTGACTTCTTCAAATTGGGCACAGAATCTGTCCATTAAAGAAGGTCTGTTACCAACTCCTAATCAAAGGAGTGGTTCAACTCTTCCTTCTCTGCAAATATCCAGATCAATGGAAGGAAAACTCCAGGTTTCCAAAATTAATGTGTTACCTTCCACTGATTTAAGAACAAAACTCAGCACTTCTGGTGTTAAGAAACCATACCAATTAGATATGAAGATAAAAGATCCAGATGCAGAGTATGCAAGAAATTATGTGGCTCACATTAATCACTCTTTGTATAATCAAGAGCCATCAAGACCCAAGAACAAAAAGTATACTCCTCAATCTTCACAAACAGATTTACGGGAATATCTTCGACAGAAGAGAAGGAGTAATTCCATATCAAAGGAACATGCTGAATGTGACTTCTATCCAAGAGTCATAATTTAGTGCAGATGTCAATCAACAGTTCAAGACCATGGTGATCATGAATGTGACTTCCAGCCAAGAGTCATAATGCAATGCAGATGTCAAAATAAACGACAGTCTGTCTTCAATAGGATTCAGTATGAACCTATGCCTGATGAAGATGAGCCTTTGTTTGCCTCTGTCAACATGACTTCTCGGGACACCGGGGGTAGAGTTGATAGTCCAGATGGAGTATATAGAAACACCAGAGAAAGAGTCCTGGCTTCTAGTCAAAGAAATTTGATCCCTGAAATTGATTCTGGATTTCTTGGAGAATCTAACTTCCCACCTCTTCCTACTGGGGGTAATTCTCCTATAGTTGACTTTGATGCACGAAGCAATGACTCAGAGCATACAATATCTACTAGTTCATCAATAATCCCTCATACAGTCATGACTTACATGGTTGATGGGAATACTGATGAACCTTCTTCTTTCTTGACTCCTCAAGATCAAAGAATTGCTTCTTTGGAACAGCAAATGAAGTCTATGACTGACACAATAAAGTCGATGTATGAACTCATGACAGCTCAGTTGCAAAATCGACAGACTGTATCAGATGCCATACCAGTTGATACTGATATAAGTCCAGTACAAGTTCCTCCAGCAGTACAATCCAATACTCCTGGACCAGCTCAACCAAATCCTAGTCTCTCTGGAGCTGGGGGTAGTGCTTACAATGCTGTTCCTCCTCCCAACTATTCCCTACAAGCCACAACTCCACAATCTTCGGGAGTTGTCTCTGAAGAATTGAAGAATCTCAAAACTCAATTCGGAGCATTCAAACAGAAGGATGGTTTACAAAGGTTAGGCATCAAACAGCCTTATCCGATAGAATGGAAGCAAGAATCATATCCTCCTAAATACAAGCCTCCTACTATCTCATTCTATGATGGAACCACTTCTCTAAGTCAGTTTATTAATCACTTTGAAGTGATGACTGATCAACTGCAACCAAGTGATGCCCTCCTTACTCGGGTATTTATTGGATGTCTCAAGGGAACGGCTTATGAATGGTATAGGAGTCTCCCAGATGGGAGTATTACCTCATTTGCTGGTTTCAAACAGATGTTTCTTGAAAGGTTCTATGAAGGGCTTAATGACATGACTATGTCTGCTCTTATTAGAATCAAGCAGAAAAATAATGAATCTACAGAGGAATACATTGAACGGTTTCGAAGAGAAGCTCTGAAGATGCCTCTTGGAACTCCTGATGCTGTCACCATTGACACGTGCAAATCAAACTTGTTGCCAATCATCAGTATGTGGACAGGGTCCACTCAATTTCAAGATTGGCCTTCCTTCATAGTCAGTGCCAAAGCTGCAGAAATCAGTGCTGAAACCTTCAAAGGTTTAGGAGTGCGGATGACTCCTAAAGAAACAGGACAAGGTGCTAACAATAAAAATAATGCTCGCAAAGGAAAAGAAACTCTTGAAGTTAATCTTCAGAGCAAAGATGCATCAAATGTTCAAACTCCTGCCTCTACAACTCAACAATCAAGAACACCTCGCCCCAAAGAAGAATATTCTTTTGATGACGACGATGTCCTTGGTATCTTTGAACGTCTGCTGAAAGGTAATAAAATACAATTACCCGAGATCAAGAAACCTGATGAAGCTGGTAAGACAGATCATCCTAAATACTGTCCATATCACAGAATGCTGGGTCACACAATTCGCACATGTTATGTATTGAAAGGAAAGATCCAAGAAATGATTAAATCTGGAGCTATCTCTCTTACTCCAAAAGAGAAGACCGTCACCTCCAACGTCGTCTCTATACAATTTGGAGATTTTCCTCCTCAACTCCTTGAAAGTGGGATTGTTTCTATTCCCAAGGCAACTCTTGACATAGTGAATCTTCCTCCTCCACAGTCTGAAGGATTAGTGCCAATCACTTTGGAAACAGGGGAAATCATGTGGATCCATCCTGATCTAGTGGCAGATTTTGAATCACCTTCTCCTCAAAAGATTTCTTCTCAAAAATCCAAGAAGGCTGGAAAGATCAAGTCATGTCATATGACTTCTCTTGGGTCTACCTCTGACACAGAGCCAAAAGACAAAGAAGAAGCACTTGTTAGTGCTACTCGAACGGGGAAACCTTACCTAAAGGATTATTCTAAAAATCCTGAAGATCCTACTGATATCCCTTCAGATGCTAAAGATGCTCCTAATGTTCCACCTGAAGAAGAATCATCCACTGAACCTGTTCCTCCTAAGCCTACGGCTCTGGAGAAAGGCAAACAACAGGCTCGGTTTGATAAGCCAATCAAGAAGTCTTCTCCTCTTGGACTTCAGAAGCCTTATAACTTCGACATTTTGGCTCAGCTTGCTAATACTCCAGCTAGAATGTCCCTTTTTGAACTTCTACGTCTTTCTAAAGAAACTCGGGAGACGTTAAGTGAAGCACTTCTACAAGTTGACTCTTGTCTTGTACAATTGAAGAAGCCAGATGCAGAACCTGCCACTTGCTTACATTGCAACAGTGTACTGGAGATTATCCCAAATATCACCTTTACACAAGACGACATGCTACTGGAGGATAATCGACATGACCGACCTTTCTACTACACTGGTTATATTGATACGATGAAGATAGATCGTATCCTCATTGACCCAGGGTCTGCTATAAGCATAATGCCAAAGAGTTTGTTGGATGAACTAAAAATCCCTCTTCACAAGCTCTTCAAGACGGTTACTACTATCTTGGGATTCAATCAAAGCCGAAGTGAGCCTTTGGGAAAGATTCATCTGAAGCTTCAGATAGGCGATTTCAGATCTAAAGTCACTTTCTATGTGATCGAGATCGTGGGATCCTATAATCTTCTTCTGGGGAGGCCCTTTCTTCATGAAAATAATGTGGTGCCCTCTACTCTTCATCAATGTTTTAAATACATTGATAGTAATGGAAGAGTACAAAAAGAAGTTGCTGATATAAATCCCTTCCATGGGGTTGAAGCTTATTTTAACGATTCCCGAATGTACAAATAAGAGTATACAAGGATCATACAAGCTATGGAGAAAGAAGATGCACAAAGTGAGACTTTAATAATCCCTGTTAAAAGTCGAACTACTTAGCAACAATCTCCTAAACCCTCTGGAGAAGATTCTTTCATCATTCCAGTGAGTGGACGGATCTCTCCGTTACCTCAGTCATCTACTCAAAATACACTGATCATTCCTGTCAGTGGGCGTACTACAGTTCCTGTATCTTCACAAGATACTCTGCTAATTCCAGTTGGAGGGCGAACTACTCTTCCTACTCAAACTTCAAGGGAGCTCACCTCCTCTGAGCCATTTGTTATCGATCTTAATCGAAACAAAGCTTCTTCTTCTTCTCCCCCTTTAGTCATTGACTTGGCTAAAATCTCTAAGGCTCAGCCTTCTCCCAATGTAAATATTGCTGCTTTTACATTTAATGAAAAGTCTCCACCTTTGCAGTACGTTGATGTGTGTAATTATGTTCATAGTTATTTACATCTGTTAGATGACTTGAACACAATAACCATAGGAGTTGTACAGACTGTTCATACAGATGTATCTCTAGAACCTGTACAATCTTCATACTTTCTAGTTCCCAGCAGAAAGCCAGGAGACATTCCAATATTCTTCTACAAAGGGCCTCAAAATCCTTCTGATCTTGAAGATGATGACAAAAATGATGATACTGGAAGATTACAACTACGTCGTTATAGTCAGCAATCTAGAGACATCATCAAAAATATGGGCTATGACTTCAGGACTGGCCTCAATGATGGAAAAGGAAGAAAAATACCTGTCCGGATTCCTCCTTTGAAATATGGAAGGACGAAATGCGGATTGGGTTATACTGCTCCTACTCCTTTCATCAATATTATCCATGAAGATCCCGAGTCTGACGAAGATAAGAGATCTGATTCTTCTAGTACCACTTCTTGGGATTCCGATACGAGTATCGGTGACTTCTATTGCAACCTTTTGTCTTCCAATATGGTTTCTATTGACTGTTTTGAAAAATGATTCATATTTGACGGTTCATCCGTTCATCTGACGGTTTGACCGTTCATTAATACCTGACGGTTCGTCCGTTCATCTATCCGACAGTTCGTCCGTTCATTATAATCTGACGGTTAACCCGTTCATTCATCTAGTCTTTTGATTTCCGAGTCCAAAGATCATGAAAAATTGAATTTAAAGATATTTTTATGTTTGAATTCTATTTTTTCCAATCAGTATTAAACTAAGATCATTTCTGGTTTAATATCATTTGATAGAATTACAAAGTTCGTTTGTATATTCTATTCTATTGAAATATGTCATGTATTATTTACCTCTGAACATATTTTCTATGAATCTATCATTTTCAAAACAGCAAAACCAAAAGTCAGATCAAGGATTTTCATTTACTCTCATTCCAGAATCAAAACATGAAATACAAGTGAAAGTGAAAATAAAAGAAGTTCACTGATTTGGAGTTATCAGCTCCCTAATACGATCTAGAACAGCAGTCAGTTTCTCTTCATGAGTTTTTCTAACTCGTTCTGCTGCTACAACTGAAACATTCTGTTCATCAAAAGTAACGATGGTAGACTGGCGACGGCTGACTTCTTCAATCTGTTCCGCCTGCATCCGTTCTCGTTCCTTCCGAAGAGTCTCATAGTGTTCAACTTCAGAGATATAAGTAGTAGCAACCTCAGCCTGATCTGCTTCCATGACAGTAATGCGCTCTTGAAGACGAGCTAATTCCTCTTTCAATTTTTTTAGTTCTTCAGCCTTGGACGCTTTATCCTTCTCCAGAAGCTCTACTCTTTGACGAATAGCTAATATTTCTTCACCCTTTTCTACTAATTTCTCAGTAGAAGAGGCAAGGAATGCTTCAAGAGCTGATTGTTGGGATTGTGCTTCATGCTCTAGTTGACTAATTTCAGTTGCAGTTAAAGATTGAAGATCTTCCTTCTTAGTCTCCCAGTACTTTCGGATAGTTACTTCTAACTCATCCAGGAGATGTTTGAAGAAAATGCACTGAGATTCACAACCAGCATGATGCAGCGCCATGAGAGGGAACTTAACCATAGTTCGAAGATCAGAAAATGGCATAGCTTCATCCTTCAAGAAACGTCTGGAATATGTATCTAAATATGAATAAATGATATCTGAATACATTCCTAGAGTTCTTGTTAACCCAGTCTCAAATCCAGGAGTCGCTGTTATCATGAAAGAAGAAGCTTGAATATTCTCTATCCTCGGAACAGAAGTATGTGCCATCGGAGAAGTTAAGTGTGAATTCCCTTCATCGGCATCAGCCTGGATAAGAGGAGCATGAGTCAAACTCATTGCTACAGCAGTTCCTACAGTTAAAGAAAAATGTAATCGGCATTTAAAGAAAGAAAGAAGCAGCGGAAACAGAATTTGAAATAAAGTTCTACCTGGCTGAGGTTCATACTCGGTATGTGGAGGGAGCTTTACTTCCTCTCGCAGCCGGTCCATGATTGTATCCGATACCTGCTTTATATGGCTGCTTCCAGCTCCAGAATTACTGGGTGCTAGAGCGTTGTTCGGTGATTGAGCAGGTTCAGGGCTAAGTTCCATTTTGTTCCCCTTGACTTTGTCTTCATCATAAGGAGTAGAGGTGCCAGCATGCCAGTCTTCTCCTCCTTCAGCTTCTTCTTCTTCTTCGTCATCAGGATGAGCTTCTGATTCAGAATCAATGATATTTTCATGAGTCTCTGGAACAATGATGATAGCAAGCTCAGTATTGGCTGCCGGTTCAGTTGTCTCTGGAATATCGGTTCGAAGAATGATATCTTGACAAACATTCTTTAACAGATCATCAGCAGCTGACAGCTCAGACGCCGGCACGTCTTCGTCGCCTCTGGCCAAAGAAATGTTTTCTTCAGCTTGAATTTCAGGAACTTCTGATTGTTTGGTAGTTTCTTCCGGAGCTGTTGTTTCTTCAGAGTAATCGATCTGGTCATCCAGTGCTTGAATGACACCTTCTGTCCCATGCTCAAATGGGATTATCCTCGTCTCCGAGGGTTCAATAGCTACTCCACTTGTGGTTGGAGCAGTTATTTCCTGAACTTGAACAGACTCTACTTCAGTCTGTTCAGTTGAAGCTGTTGCAAGGTGAATATCATCAGATTCGGTCTTCACAGTAGAAGCTGCTTCACTGATTTCTGGCAAAACTCCTCTACTCATGATCGTTTCTAGGAGTTTGTTGCCCTTAATTTTGCTGGCAGACTTCTTGACATATCTGCCTCTTGACCTCCTTATCAAAGGAGCGTCGTCTTCATCAGTCTCTTCGTCTTTATCAGCGGCATCGTCCTCATCAACCGAGATATCGCCTAAAGATGATGTAGCAGTCACTGAGACTCCTTTCTTCTTTTTCCTAGATGTTGGAGACTTAGTACTCCTCTTGGAGATGGTCTCAGATTCGTCACTTCTCTTCCTCTTAGAAAGAGATATAAATATAGGAGGAAGGACCTCATCAGAAAAATTTCCTTCCTGGAATAATTCATAGGGAGGCTCAACTTCTGTTGTCTCATCTTCGGGTTCTGAAGGAAAGTGCTGAATAACTATTTTCTTCTTTGACCTCTTCGATGGAGCTGGATCATCCTCTGCAACAAAAGTCTTCAGATTGAAATTCGGTCTGAAAGTGCCCGACGACACATAGAAACGTGCATATGTATAAAGCATCTTTGGCCCCGAGCTAGACAAAGGATTAGGCATAGAGAATACAACCTTTGTATCTCTAGCTGCAAAATATCTCCAAGCTCGAGCTCCGTCAATGAGTCCTCCACGAGCAGATAAACAAGTAGTGGCGTTCCCAACATGGAGTTGGTCGTACCCGAATTGTCTGGCAAATCGGCTTGGTAAATATGGTTCCAGATATGCCATTTCTTCATGACGATATACTAGATGAGAAGGCCGGATCCTCTGTAACCATTGGAAGGCTACATCATCTAGTTGGTTTCCCATATCTCCGTCCATCATATTTAAGGGCATACTCTCATAGCCCGATGGTGGAGGGACACATTGGATCGACCAATGTGACGCCCTATTCAATACATTTCTACATTCTGGGAGGGTGTGAACCTTCCAGAACGTCTCTCCAGAGTACCTCTCCAGAAAAAGACTGCTACTTTCTCCTGCCCCTGGAGGTATCAGACCATCATGATGAAGGAGAAGCTAACCATAAAGATACGTGAAGGGCATCTCTATCCTTGGGAATTCTTCAGTCATCATCCTCTGAGCAGACAACATATTAGTGACAAAATTTCGGAGACCTGTATTTAGCCTACAGGTCATCACCGATAACAAATCCAGCTTGTAACCATACACAAGGCGCACTGCTGCAAAGATAACACCTCTGTGTATCCTGTCCAAAGAGCTGGAGCCAGGAATGATGAATCTTCTTAACTACAGGGATAGGAATCCGGCCAGATGACCGTTCCTTGACAGGCTCTTTCCGCTCTGTCCAACATAAGAGCTGAAAGTGGTTCCAGCTTTGAACTCGTACCAGTCTTCAGTAATAGTGAAATCTTTGCAATCATATTTCTCCAGCAAATGAGTGATTTCACTTTCAGAAAGAGGTTTAAAGTTGCTGATCTGATACCACCTCTTCTCATTTATGTTCTTTTCATCCTTTTTACGGTTCATGAAAAGGTAGGACATCCACTTCTGAATGTGGTTGCCAGCTTCATCCTTGGAACCCTTGTAATATAGAGTACATGTGCCAAAATGGCACATCATCTCTTCAAATAGATGGACCATCTCTGGATTCTTCTCTGACAGAAAGTTCAGTTTCTCTGTTGTAGGAACATATTCCTCATACGGCAGCGAGCCTGAAGGCAGGTGTGAGATGTATTCCATCTCATGAAGGGCGAAGCCCATCTCTCCTTTCGGAGTCATAAAGGTCCCCGTCCTGTGATTATATCTCTCAACCAAAGCTAAGAATAGGAAAGGGTTGGGCTTGAAGCCGTAGGATGAATTGACGACGGCATCATAGAGATTTATCTTCTTCAGCTCAGTCGCGAAATTCTCCAAAGCCCAGTTGACCAAAGTCTTCCATCTCACATTCTCCTGATTCATTAGACCGTTCATCCTCGGCATCGAGTCGGTGGCATAGAATGCATTCTTGTTAGACATGAATTCATTTATGAAAATGGGCATCCTGAATGGCATCAATATGGCTGAGTCTTCAGGTGGTATGCATCCAGGCTTCAAACCCCAAAATACTGATACATGATCCTCCGGGGCACTGAAAAATCCCTCCTTCCTGTAAATAATACGGCTTGCCTTCGCCTGCTGATATTCTGTCAAATACCAGGACATCTTTCTCGGATAGCTGGCATGCATAAGTCTCATGATTGATAAACCCCGGGAAACTTTTGGCCAGTACATGGGTTGTTTCACATCCCCCTCAAAGCAGAAACACACCTTCTTCCTGATGCCTTTCGGCTGAGATTTTTGTGCTATAGCATCTCCGAATAAGAATGCTGGTTTCTTGTGGGATACCAGATCCAGACTCTGAAAAGGTTGTCCATTCATCAAGCAGAGTAAGGTTGTGTGGTCTTGATTGGCCAACAATGATAGTCTTGCTTCGGGACGATCAAATTGAGGGAATGTTACATGAGATAAATCATGCTTAAATGAGATACTCAAGCACCCTTCAAAATCTGCTTCTTCGCTTCGGATGTTCACTACAAGAAATGGCAGAAGACAAAGTCAGATATAGACTCTATATAGATATACTACCATGACATACTGAGTGAGTTATTCACGCAAAGTCCAGACAGATTAGGATGAAGACTAATCTATCCAGAAGATAACTCTCAGAAGTCTGCGTGAATAATTCAACATTGATATCTCTGTCAACATGTGAAAAATCATGCAGCGTCATCCTGAAAGCTGCGTGACTATTTCAACATGGACATTTCTGCCAACGTGAAAAGTCACGCAGAATCATGAGAGTCATGCTCCTTTTGCGTGGAACACAGAGCTTCGTAAACACGAAGATGTGAAGTATGGCCGACCCTAAAGAGGGAGGCATACTTTATTAATATCCTTTGCCCTAAGAAGGGGGGATATATTTCTGAAGTTTATTATTTTAAGATCTTAAAAAGTTCTATGTGGAGTTCATCTTCATCAAACTCGTCTTCAACAGTTCATGTTCTTTCATCACTTACGATGCATAGGAGCTTGCGGAACTTCCTGTCGAGGAAGTCTGTCAGTAGTGGCACACGAAGAAGTTGCAGGGGCTTTCCCCTTGGCCTGAGCATCAGCTTTCTTGGGAGCCATTTCGGCTGAGAAAGGAGAAGAAGAAGTCGGGGAAGAAGGAGTTCGTCGACGAAGATGAAGTTCTCTTCTGTGGGTTCTCTCTTTCAAATGCAAGTAAAGAAGGAAAGAAGTAATCTATGGCTTATTTATAGGCTCATGAAGAATTCTAAACGGCCCATCATGATTTGTCTCGATTTAGGAGCTTGATACGGGATCCTAACTGCACAGAATCCCAACAGTCCAATCATTTAGGGATAAATATCTCTTTAAAGTCATCTCAGCGTGACTGATTTCATTTTATCATCTCGTTTTCAAAGTATTTTGAAATAATTTATCATTTTTCGAAAACATTGAAGGGGGTTTTGTAGGCCTCAAAAATGAAGTCACGCTGAGTTGATCAGAACAAGTCACGCAGAGTGATCCAAGAAGCAGCACAAAAGATATGCTAAGTTCTGCCTGGCCATTTCCTTTAGAAGTCACGCAGAGACAGCTCAGCCATACGTCAGAATCATAATGACTGACAACACAACAGTCGAGAAACGTCTCCTCGTATGCCACGTATGCACAGAACTCGAGAGATCACAGCCGTCTTTTGCGTGATTTTCGAAATCTTCCTTAGCAAGACTCACTCTTCACCAAGTTGGCGTGACTTTGGGTCTTGTCTTCATTTAATGCGGCTGACAATATAATCAATGTCAGAGATTTTGTGTCAGACGAAGCGTGCCAAAACAAGACAGCTGGCGGTTTGCGTGGATTCTGAACCTTCTCCTTCCTCAAAACATTGCGTGACTTTTTGAGTTATTCTTCTCAAAGCCTGCGTGAATTCTGAAGTATTCTTCTTCAAAGCTTGCGTGGATTTCGCCTTCAACGAGTCTGCGTCAACGAATCTACGTGGATTTTTTGCCTTCAGCAAGTCAGCGTGGATTTCATTTCAACTGGAGTACGTGGCAGCCATGCCACCGATCTCTCTCTCGCGTGCTCAGTAACTTGCATACGACCCATGCATTGATGCCATGTGTCCAACAGTTACGGGCCACGTCCAGTAACTACTCACTAACCCTGCGTGTATTTAGAGTCTGCGTGACTTTTCAAGTGCACCAGTGGTGAGGTAGTTATCTTTTCAGTTATTATTTTTGACTCTATAAATAGAGTTCTTTTTTTTTCTCATTCATTGTACAGATACATTGATATCTACTGTCAAAATTTTGAGAGCTTTTCTTCTTCGCATAGTCCAAGGGATAAAGCGATCGTCTTCTAGATCGGATTCCTACAGTTGTAATTTTTCCAGAAACACAACAAATAAAGAGAATTTCTTTATGGAAAACACTTCCGTCAACATGGCTTCTCGAGACACTGGGGATAGAAAGTGCTCCAAATACGGCAAGCCTCGCAGGCCCAGCCAGCGGTATTTAGATTTACTCCAAGAATCTTCTGAAGGAGTATTTCGACACACCCGATCCCGAAGTCGAGACACAGTCGGTCATAGGAATCTTCTCCAAGATTCCTCTGGTCATCTTCCTATTTCTCATTCAGGAGATAATTCCTTCTCTGATTATGATGCATACAGCAAAAGTTCTGAATGGACAGTGTCTTCTATTGTACATAGAGAAGTGACAGCTTATGTTATCACTGAAGACCCAGATGCTTCTAGTTCAGCAAATCAAGAACAACGAATAGCTGCATTGGAGGACAAGCTGAAGACCATGGCTGAAATGGTTGCAAGTATGCATTCTATCATCGTGGCCCAACATACAGTACCACCGACCGCACCTGCTGTAAATCTTGAGATTATAGCATCGTCGGTGCCTGTCAATCCAGGTCTGGGGGTAGTATCTCCTCAAATACCCCCGTACAAATTCAACCCACACCCAGTCAGTCAGGAGCTGGGGGTAGTACTTACCACGATGTTCCTCCCCCTAACACTATAATTCAGTCTGCTCCTTCTTCCTTATCAGAGGATGCTAATGAAGCTGTCAAACTCTTGCGCACTCAATTCGAGGCTTTTAAAGAGAAGGACAATTTACAGAGATTGGGGATCAAACAACCCTATCCGGTTGAATGGAAGGAAGTCCCATTCCCTCTAAAGTACAAGATTCCCACAATTTCACTATTTGACGGCAGTACTTCTCCGAGTCAGTTCATTAACCACTTTGAGGTAATGACTATTCAACTTCAGCCAAATGATGCTCTTCTTACCAGGGTATTCGTCGGCTGTTTAGCCGGTGTAGCATACGATTGGTACAGGAGCTTGCCTGATGGCTGTATCACCTCTTTTTCGGGTTTTAAACAAATCTTCTTGGGGCGATTCTACGAGGGAATCAACGACATGACCATGTCGGCCCTTAACAAGATCAAACAAAGACATAATAAAACCGCTGAGAGTTTCATTGAAAGATTCTGCCGAGAAGCATTAAAGATGCCTCCTGGAACTCCGGCCGCTGTAACTATAGATACCTGCAAGGCAAATCTTGTGCCTATTATTAGCTTGTGGACGGGGTCAACTCAATTTCAAGACTGGCCATCATTCATTGTCAATGCTAAAGCAGCTGAAGTTAGCGCTGACAAGTTCAAGTAGTTGGGGGTACACATGTCTAATCCCGACCGGGATGAACGCCCGACATCTAGTAGCGGTAATCGCCAGAACAACCGCAAGGGTAAAGAAACTTTGAACATCAATTTGAAGAATAAAGAATCTCTGGCTGTCAACGTGGCTCCACCTACGTCTACTTCTACTCCTTCTGCCCCTCCACCAAGGGAACCTCGTCCGAAAGTAGAGTACTCCTTTGACGAGAACGACACCATGAGCATCTTCGATTGCTTGATCAAAAGCAATACGCTCCAACTCCTAGACCCGAAGAAGACTGACGAGGTCGGTAAGACTGATCATCCCAAATATTATGTTTATCACAGGTTCGTTGGTCATCCCACTCGAGCATGTTATGTGCTCAAAGGCAAGATTCAAGAGTTAGTCAATGCTGGTGTTGTCACCCTTCAACAAGATGAGAAGACTGTTACCGCGAACATGGTCTCAGTACAGTTTGATAACTTCCCTCCACAGATGGTACAACATGGTATCATCCCTATCCCCAAGGCCACTCTTAAGATCGAGAATCTCCCTCCTCCACGGAGTGAAGGTCTCGTCCCCTTATACCTTGATAACGGTGAGATTATGTGGATCCACCCTGACCTTGTTGCAGACTTCGAGGCTCCTTCCTCGTCTAAGCAAAAAGACCGCTCCAAGGGCAGAACAAAGATCTGCAATATGGTGTCTTTTGACCCCATAGTTGAAGAGGAAATCCTGCTGGGCACCAGGTCAGGGAAAGCCTATTTACGGGAATTTCCCGAAACTCAAGAAAACCCTGCTTCTTCTTCTGAGTCTGCTCCAGTGCAACCTGTCTCTACTGAGGACATCCCTTCTGCATCCTCACCGGTTGTAGAACCTATTCCTCCTAAACCGGCAGCAGCCGACAAAGGCAAACAACAAGTCCGCTTCGACAAAGTTTTGAAGAAGTCATCCCCCTCTGGACTTGAAAAGCCATATAACTTTGACATATTGGCTCAACTGGCCAACACACCGGCTAGGCTGTCCATCTTCGAGCTCTTACGCCTCTCTAAAGAGACTCAAAAAATGCTGAGTGAGGCTTTGATGCAGGCAGACACTTGCCTAACTCTTCTTAAGAAACCTGAGTCAGAACCTGTCTCTTGTCTCCATTGTCACAGTGTGCTGGAATTAATTCCAAATATCATCTTCACACAAGATGACATGTTAATGGAAGACAATCGACATGACAGTCCTCTCTACTTTACAGGATACGTCGACTCCATGAAGGTCGATCGTATTCTGATAGATCCAGGGTCAGCACTCAGTATCATGCCTAAGACTATGTTGGATGCTCTGAAGATTCTAGTGCATAGCCTCTCCGGCATTATCACCACCATTCTCGGATTCAATCAGGGAAGAAGTGAACCTTTAGGCAAGATACGCCTAAAACTCTAAATCGGCAATCTTCGCACGAAGGTGACCTTCTATATTATAAACAACCATGGTTGTTCCTACAATGCTCTTCTGGGGAGACCATTCCTGCATGAACACAACATTATTCCTTCTACTCTCCATCAATGCTTCAAATACGTTGATAACAAAGGAGAAGTCCAAAAAGAAGTTGCGGATCTCTACCCGTTTAAAGGCGTTGAAGCATATTGCAATGACGCTCGCATGTACAAAGAAGAGTTTATGAAGGTGGTTTTGGCCATGGATGGTGAAGAAGAACAAGAAGCAGTGCCCAGTGACACTCTTATCATACCTGTCAAAGGGCGTGTCTCTCATCTTCAATCCTCCAAACCACTAGCTATTCATCTGCCAGCCCATAAGCAATCGACTGGTGATAATCAAGATCAAAGGGAGCTCACCTCTTCTGAGCCACTGGTTATCGACTTACGTCGTAACAAAAATCAAAAGGAGCTCATCTCTTCTGAGCCATTGGTTATCGACCTCCGTCGTAACAAAGATCAAAGGGAGCTCACCTCTTCTGAGCCGCTTGTTTATCGACCTCTGTCGTAACAAGTCCAATCCTCCTCGCTCTTCTTCTCCTCCTCCTCTTGTAATCGATCTGACAAAGCCGACTAAGGCTAAAGGTCCTATTATAAATATGGATGAACAAATCAATGAAAAAGCATCTACTTTCCAGTATACTGATGTCATTTATCATACTAAATGCTATTTGGATATGCTAGACAGCTTTCAGTCATTTACAATAGGAGTCGTACAATCCCTTCAGACGGAAGTATTACTTGAACATCCAGATGACTCATATTTTGTTGTCCCTTCTCGAAAGAGAGGTGAGAGCCCAATACTTTTTAGTAAAGGGCCAGAACAAAAATTCAGCTATACGGATGATAGCAAAAATAACGATATGGGACGTCTCCAACTTCGTCGTTATAGTCAACAATCAAAAGATATCATCCAAAAGATGGGTTATGACTTCAAGAACGGCCTCAATTACGGCAAGGGTAGACGATCTCCTATCCGTACGGTTGTTCGGAAAGGAAGGACAGAGATGTATTACAGCAGGACGAAAAGAGGTCTCGGATATACTTCACCACTGGTTTTATCTCTAGCAGCCTCCGAGTCTGATAGTGAGGAGCGCTCTAACTCTTCTGATTCCAGATCTTGGGATTCTGACACCAGTATCGGCCAAGTTCATCGATTGATTGTATCTTCTAACATGGTCTCCGCTGAACTTCCAGAAGGTTATGACAAAGATATTGAAAAAAATCCTAAAATAGATCCTTGGGCTCAACGAATGGATACCCAATGGGAACTCCGATTCGAACAAAGAGAACCTCCTACCGAAGATCAATTGGTCCAAATTGATGTAGGAGAAAACGGGTCACCTTGTCTAATCTTCATCAGTAAGAACCTTCCAGAGGCAGATAAGCAAGAATTAATTCTTCTTATTCGAGAATACATTGATGTCTTCGCCTGGAGTTATGAAGACATGCCAGGTTTAGATCCCAAAATTGCGACTCATAAACTGAATATTTTGCCAAATGCAAAGCCAGTTAAACAGCAGCAGAGGTGATTCAAGCCAAAAATGATGGACGCAATTGATGATGAAGTCAAAAAGCTCATAACTTGTGGCTTTATTCGAGAAGAACAACATCCTGATTGGGTAGCCAACGTTATTCCAGTCTTGAAGAAAACTGGCAAAGTTCGAGTTTGCATCGACTTTCTGGATCTTAATAAAGCCTGTCCAAAAGATGAGTTTTCTCTCCTTATTATAGACGTCATGATCGATAATACTTGTGGGTTCGAAAGGATATCCTTCATGGATGGATTCTCCGGATACAATCAGATTTGGATGAATCCTAAAGATGAAAAACCCACTTCTTTTCGTACTCCTCACGGAGTCTACTGCTGCACAGTGATGCCATTTGGTCTCAAGAACGTTGGTGCCACTTACCAACGAGCTATGAGTACCATCTTTCGAGATCATCTGCACAAGACTGTCGAATGCTATGTTGACGATATTGCTGTCAAGAGTCGTCTAAAGGAATATCACATCCAAGATTTAAGAACTATCTTCAATCTAATACGCCAACATCAACTTAAAATGAATCCCACCAAGTCATTCTTGGGTGTCTCTAGTGGTAAATTTCTCGGCTTCGTCATTACCTCTAAGGGTATACACGTGGATCCCGAGAAGATCAAAGCCATTCAAGAGATGCGTCCTCCATGCAACTTAAAAGAGCTACAAGGATTCCAAGGTCGACTTGCGTACATCCGGAGATTCATCTCAAATATGTTTGGACGCTGCAGACCATTTACCCAGTTAATGAAGAAGGGGGTATCTTTTATTTGGACTGAAGAATGTCAACGAGCATTTGATGATATAAAGCAATATCTCATGAACCCACAGGTCTTGGTGCCACCAATTTTAGGCATACCATTCTTAATGTATGTCCGTGCTATGGATCATTCATTGGGTGCTTTACTTGCCCAGAAGAACAAAGAAGGCCATGAACAAGCCATCTACTATCTTAATCGTACTATGATTGGTGCTGAACACCGTTATAGTCCGGTTGAGAAAGAATGCCTAGCTTTTATGTTCGCTGTTCGAAAGACTCGGCATTATATCATTGGCCAAACCATTCACGTCATTTCCCGAGTTAATCCTCTTCGGGTACTGATGAAGAAGCCTAGCACACTCAATTCTCGACTGGCTACATGGGCTATTTTGCTAGCCCAATATGACATGGTTTATGTTCCGTAAAAGTCCGTCAAAGGTCAAGCATTAGCTGACTTTTTAGCAGCTCATCCTGTTCCGGAGACATCTAAGCTTTATGATGAAATCCCAGATGAAAAATTAGAATCAAACATGATCTTTGAAGAATTTCCTACCTGGCGTCTATTCTTCGATGGAGCATCCCGGATCAGACCCAATGGGACCATTGTCGCAGGAGTTGGAATTATTCTAGTCTTTCCAAAAGGATTAGCTATCCAAAGAGCTTACTCCTTAGATCAGCCATGCTCTAACAACGTGGCTGAATATAATGCGTTGCTCACTGGACTTCAATTAGCAAAACAGTTGGAAGTCGAATATCTCGAAGTCTATGGCGATTCTAAACTAGTTGTCAATCAGGTTAGAGGAACATATGAAGTTCGCCATCAAGATCTAGTGCCCTATCATGAAGCTGCAATTTACATGGCGACATCATTTAAATCTTTCTTCATTGAATATGTTCGACGAGCTTGTAACATTGAGGCAGATGCTTTAGCTAATCTCGTAGCAGTTTTAGCAATTCCCATCAAAAGACAACAAGTGGTCGTTGTTTCCAATAGAGAGTTGTTCTGCATTGAAAATAATCGCAACATTGAGTTCAGTAACTTCGCCGAAGTCAATGTTATCAATGAAGATTGGTGAGCTCCTTTCATTGACTTCGTAGTTCACGACATACTTCCTGAAGATCCTAAGGAGGCTACAAGTGTTCGCCGACGATCTCTTCGGTTCTACTATAATCAGACCACCAAGACTCTTTATCGACGGACCTACGACGGTTTACTCTTGCGCTGTCTTGCTGGTGATGAAGCAAAGCAAGTATTGCGTGAAGCTCATGATGTTGTTTACAGAGCACATCAACCCAGCCCCAAGCTACAAGATCGTATCCGACGAATGGGTTATTATTGGCCCTCTATGGTATCTGATGCTATTGAATATGCAAGAAAATGTCGAGCCTGTCAAATCCATGCGGATTTCATCCATCAACCGTCGGAATTTCTTCATCTGACTGCTGCTTCCTGGCCTTTTGAAGCTTGGGGCATGGATATTATAGGTCCTATCAATCCTTCTTCTTCTAAAGGACATCGGTTTATACTGGCAATAACTGATTATTTCTCGAAGTGGGCCGAAGCTATACCTTTGGCTGAAGTCAAAACCAGCAGTGTCATCAACTTCGTCAAACATCATGTTATCTACAGGTTTGGTGTACCTCGACGAATTATTCATGACAACGGACCTCAGTTCATCAGTCAAAAGTTTACTAGGTTCTATGATGATCATCGGATTGACAATGTTGTCTCTACGGCTTACAACCCGACTGCTAATGGCTTGGCTGAAGCCTTCAACAAGACTATTATCAAACTCCTTAAGAAGTTTGTGTCTACTAACAAACGGAATTGGAGTGAAAAGCTTGGAGAATGTCTATGGGCCTACCGCACTACGGTCCGCAACCCCACAGGCTGTACACTTTTCTCTCTGGTATACGGTTGTGAAGCAGTTCTTCCCCTGGAACTTCAAATTCCATCTCTAAGGATTGCTATCGCTAATGAACTGACTACAGAGAACAATGATCTTCTTCGACTTCAAGAACTGGAGGCGCTTGACGAGAAGCGACTATTGGCTCAACAACACATAGAGTTTTATCAAGCCCGTATCTCGAAGACTTTCAACCGCAAAGTTAAAGTCAAAGCCTTTCAGAAAGGAGAACTCGTTCTTACAGTCAGATGTCCCATGACTATGACTCACATGAGCAAAGGCAAGTTCGATGCAAAATGGGAAGGGACTTATATCGTAAGCAAAGTCTTTTCCAATGGAGCTTATCAACTCACAGAGCTAGATGGTCGAGTTGCAACGATGCCCATCAATGGCAAGTTCTTTAAAAAATATTATGTATGAATGTAAAAGGATTTCTTGTAAATATGATCTGACAGTTCATAAATAAAGTTTGATTTATTTCATCATAAACGATGTTACACAATATCAAGGACGAGAATCACTATCGTCCTTCTTGAAGACAGGACGAGGACCACTACCGTCCTTTTCAAAAATATAGTCGGCAAAAGAGCCGAGAACATCCTCGCCCGATTTCACTAGAAACGCGCAAGCGGCCATCCTTATGGCCTCTTCTTCTTCAGTCTCCCTTGCTCAACCAGGAAGTCCAAGATATCTCGTGGCAGCTTGGGTGTAGACGAACCTTCGCCCGCCTCCGTCTGCTGTGGCTGGGTCGGTTCGGCTGGACGTTCCTCAGTGCCTTCTTCAACCTTCAGGACAATCTCAGTTTTCTTGGATGCATCTTTAGACGACATTTTTTGTGTTGAAAAGTGAAAGTGATCATTCCATCTAAATTTTTGTTCTATTTATAGGCAGAGATTCTTGAAACATCGAAGCGACACGTTCTTCGCAACATTCATTCCATTTCATTCGACGTTTCACCTGTTTATTCCATTCATTCGACGGTTCACCCGTTCATTCCATTCATCCGACGGTTCACCCGTTCATTCCATTCATGTGACGGTTCATCCGTTCATCCCGACGATTCATTTCGTTCATACATTTTGACGGTTCATCCGTTCATCCTGACGATTCATTTCGTTCATACATTTGGACGATTCATCTGTTCATCCATATCAGCAACTTGTCACGTATTTATTTCTGATTAAGTTCTCTACCGAAATAGTGATATTCAGCAAATTATATTCTGCCATATCCACATTACCTCTGAGCAGATATAATGAATATAATTATTTTCTATATCAAAAAATATATCATGTCCTGAACCTCTGAATATATTTTCTATCGCTATTATTTATATCCATAATGGGATATGCAATAAATGATAGAGCCACAAAGAATAATGTCTTTTCATTGATCAAAATAAAAGGCATTACAAAAAGACATCATAAAAAGAGAAAATACAAAAAGTTTTCTTATTCAGCTGAAGGTGTCATCAGATGAGCTATCTGCTGCTTCAAGGATTGGAGTCGTTCTTCACGCGAATCCAGCACCCGCTTCCTAGCTTCCGCCATTCCAGATTTATCGTCAAATGATGGCAAGGTCACTAGGCGGCGAGCGATTTCATCTTGGTGAATTCTGACAAACTCATTTTTTTCGTGGGTCAGAATGTCTAGTTGCTGAACTACAGCTTGATGCTGTGTAGTCTCTTCCTCAAGAGCAAGTTGAACGATTCTCAACTCTTCCTGAAGTCGAGCAAAATCTGCATTCAGTTCAGCAACCCTCTTTTCTTTCTCCCCAGCAGCAGACGCTAATATCTCCATCTGGGAGTCATACTCTGAAGACTTTGTAGCGAAAGTGTTCAAGAAAATATTGAAATCAGCTTTCGTAACTTCGGCTTCTCGAGTCATCCTTTCAAATTCAGCATTCACCAGGGGCTCTATCTCCCCCCGATTAAGATCTTTGTAAATCTTAATTGATTCCTCCAGCTCATCCAGTATATGTTCAAGATAGGCAGCTTGACCTTCATCACCCTGGCTTCGGATAGCGCCGATCAGATAAGTAGTTGGACTTCTGACAGTGATGAAACCAACATTCTCTCTTTCCATTACCCTTTCTACTAAGGGTCCTAATGAAGTGAAGAAGAGGTTGGTGTAGGAACCAACTATAAATCAGTTGGTAGCCGCTGCACTGGGTGTAGCAGCTATTCCTATAGAAGTTGCAGCGACAGATGCCTGTGAGGGCGGAAGTTCGGCATCTTGAACATGGGTTGCAGTCTCTTTGGATAGGGGGCCATAGTGGAGCTAGTTGCTCCTCCCAGATGTTCTTCTGCAGGATCAAATAAATGTCATTAGTTTGCTGTCACTAAGAACTGTTAAAAGGGACCAAAGTGAAGGCAAAGCTTACCAATGCTGGGTTTAATGCCAAGATTGTCATCTGTTGAAATAGGCTGCAGCCTCGCAGAAGTAGCTTCAGACATCACTACCTGACTGCTTCCCGCTTCAGAGCCGCCTGATAAATGACGGTTGCTGCTGGCTATCGCCTTTGCCGACACTATATCAGTGCATACTGGAGGAATTGGAGAAGGTTGAATTTCTGCATAAATGAAAGTTAAGATGTCAGTCATTTGATCTGTAAACGAGGATTATCAATATCAGTCAATACCTCTTTGATTGGTAACAGTAGCTTCCTCCGGTGCTACTTCATTAACAGTGTTCTTCTCTTGGGATGCATGGTTATCGGCATCCTTTTCCAGATTCAGATTGTCATCCTCTGCAGATGTTTCTTCATTATCTACACCCTCTCCTCGTGCTTTCTCGCTATCACTTGCGTCGACTGGATCTATATCATCATTGAAGCTGAAGCCACAGTCTTCCAGGGCCTCGATCATCAATCGATCTTCTTCAGCCCTACGCGATCTTGGTGTAGCTGGAAGAGGGGCAGTTTCCATTGCAAGTGTCGGAGATTGTACTACTTCAACAGATGATCCCGACTCATTGATTGGGGTTGGAGTTGCAGTTGCAGTAGCTTTCAATGATGTCGTCTTTCTTAAAAGGAGGATATTGAAGATCATCCTCAATTTTGATATCCATATCACCATGCGTCTCCATCAGCTCTATCACCTCACTATTGCTAAGTGGTCTGAAGAAGTTGGGATTGCAATTTTCATGCTCTTTGGTCTTCTTCTCAATGATATGGTTGAGGAAAAGATATGGCAACCATTTGGTGGAGTAGCAGGTGCCGGCTGTGCCACTCTTGTAATATAGAGAGCAAATCTTGTAGTGGCAGAGGAGTTCTTCAAAGACAGCTACCATATCGGCATTCTCCTACGCAGTCTGTCCAACTCATCGTTTGTCGGGACAAACTCTTCATAGAGGATATCCCCCATTGGCAAGTGAGAGATATACTTTATCTCGTGCAAAGCTAATCCAATCTCTCCGCGTGGCATCATGAAAGTCCTAGTCCTGTAGTTGTATCTTTCCGCCAATGCAAGAAATAGATGCGGATTAGGAGGAAAGCCATAAACAGTAGCGTACACTGCATGGTACAGATCAATCTCCTTGAGCCGAGCTTCAAATTGGACTAATATCCAATTGGTTATACAGATCCATCTCTTATTATCCGGGTTCATAAGACCTGTCAACCGCAGATCTTGGTCCGGATACCTTCCCTCCACCTTCGCAAACTCATTTGCGAATATTAGAGTTCTCACTAGGAGCAGCAGGGAAGAATCTTCCGGCGGGATGCAACCGGGTTTTAGTCCTCTGAGTAAGGAGCTATGACGCTCAGAGGAACTGTAGAACATATCTTTGTGGTCTGGTCCCTTCTTAACACAGATATTTCCTGCTCGGGCTTGCTGAAGCAGAGTTATGTCCCATTCCATTCTTCTAGGATAGCCCGCAAAAGCATATCGGGACAAAGGAAGGCATCTGGAGATCTCTGGCAGAAGTATCGTCTTCTCGCCCCTTTGGAAGATTCTCTGTACCATGCGAGGCCTCGGCTGAGAATTTTTGTCAGAAGCCTCACCAAACAAGAATAGAGGTTTCTTGTGGGTGACAGTGTCAGCAGTTTGAAGAGGCTGTCCATTCATCAGACACAGTAGAGTGTCATTATCTTGTGCGGTCAGGATAGCCTGCCGAGAAGACGGTAGGGCATACTGAGGAAATGTCACATGCGAGAGATCTTCCTTGTATTCAGGTTCAGACAGGGATCCTGCAAAAACCTCATAGTTGGGATCTTCCCTGAGGTTAACTGCATCAATAAAGAAGGCAAAGATCAGTATATGCAAAGTCAAAAAGTTTCTTCAAAAAATCATCAATTTGTGCTGTGTAAAGCAAGCTATCAGATTATGCCAGCAGTCAGCTTGCGCAAGTTATTTAGATTGCGCCAGCACAATCATCATGCACAAGTTATCAGATTGCGCCAGCACAATCAACATACGCAATCTATCCGATTGCGCCAGCACAGTCAACATGCGCAAGTTATCAGATTGCGCCAACACAGCCAACGTGCGCAAGACGTCAGGTTGCGCTAACATACTTGCACAAGACATCAATTTGCGCTGGCACAACCGACTTGCACAAATAGATGGATTACGCCGAACATTTTGTCAGCGCTTTCCAACCGATTACGCAAGAGTATAGTTTTCATAAAAATGAAAACTATTGTATATGTAACCGAAACCCTAAAAAGAGTGGCGCAAATACCATCAATCTCTAAAAAGAGAGAGGTATGAAGGTCTAAAAGCATAAAAAAAACCCCTAAAAAGGGTTTCGATCATAGTTCGTCATTCACCTTGAAGCACAGGATGACCCGTCTCATGACGAGATACTCGTGGCACAACACGAGTCGAGGGCTCGGCGGGGGCCTTTCCCTTCTCGACAGCCGATCGCTTGGGCGCCATTTCTGTCGTCGACGAGAGGAAGAAGAAGAAGTCGGAGTTGGAGAGAAGCTTTTATCTCTGGAGAATTCGAAAGCAAGTAAAGGTTGAAAGAATGGAAAATAAAACTATTTATAGTTTCAGAAGTGTAACAGTCACCTCCAATAGCGCCACAAAAGACGGAGCTAATTCCTCCAAACACGCAATCAAAGCGCAACTTGCGCAACTTGATTTTAAATTTGAAATTCAAAGTATTTCGAAACTTTAAATATTTTTAAATTTCGAAAACTTTGAAGGGGGTCTTGTATGTCCTAAAAATTAAGTTGCATTTATAAAATAGGTATAAAAGTCTTAATTACGCACCCTTCAGTGAACTGCGCAGGAAACAGATTGCGCCACAAATCGAACGCGCGAGTTGAACTGCGCTACCACTCGAGCGAGCTACGCTGACGTGGCAACGTCATCATTACCTGACAAAGATTATATCTTCTGACAGCCTGACAGCCCGAAAAATGAGGAGTTTGTTCATTTCGTGTGCAGCACAGCGCTCGAGAATAGCTGTACAACGTCAGCACAGTCTGCCAGTTTAACTTCAGCGTTGTCGGCCAGTTCAACTTCAGCGCAGTCTGACAGTTCAACATTAGCGTAGTTTGACTAAGTCTGAGTCCCAGCACTGTCCAGTGACTAGAAGGAAGCGCAGTCTGAAGCTAGCGCTATTCGGTTAGCACAATTCATCGAATAACTAACATTTATTATGTGGCTTACATGCCATCAATTGCTCGCCATGTGGCAACCGTCTGTACACGACTAAGCGTATTTCAATAAAACAATGCCACGCGTCTGAATACAGTTAGCCCACGATCGAGCAACTGCCCAATAGGCCAGCGCAATTTGCAGTCTGCGTAGTCTGTCGCCAGCGCAGTTCATCATGTGCAATTCAGAATAACTACAAATTAGTTATTTCTAGAACTCTATAAATAGAGTTTCAAGTCCTTCATTAAAGGGATCAGACTATTCAAGATCATTAGAGAGATCAGGAGTTCTTGTCCAAGTGCTGCTGCATTCTTCAGAGGCTATCGTCTTCAAAGTTTACATCGTCCAAGGGATAAAGCGATCGTCTTAAGATCGGATTCCTATAGTTGTACTTTCCTAGAATTCAATTGTAATCTTATTACAAAGTTTGTGAAATAAAGATATTGTTTTTGCAAACATGGAACTCATAAGCGCTGGACCCTTTGTAATATTGATGGCCATAGCTTGCTTGCCTTTACCGTCTCTTACTCGCTTCCCTTTATCTTCAATAGAGAGGAAGTTTAGACCTAGGAGTTGTGCGTCATGTGCCTTCTTCTGAGCTACGTCTACTTCAGCAATGAAGGGCGTCCACTCGGTGCAGGGAGCACTGTGCCGCAGTTTGATGGCAGGGAGCATATTCTTGCGGCATGAATCCATGAGCATGGGCTAAGGCATGCCTGGAGGTAGCCTTAGGGCGGCCTGGCAGAAGCGTTCAATCTACGCTCGTACGGGCTCCTTTTCTTTCTGAACGATGTTCATGAGAGTAGACATCGGTATATCCAGCTCTCCTTCGTAGAACCGTTCCAGGAACATGTTCTTCAGGTCTTCAAATGATTTAATATAGTTGTCGGGCAAACTGCAGAACCATTCATAGGCCACCCCCTGTAGAGCTCCAACGAAGATGCTGGTGAGAAGTGCGTCATCCTTTGGCAGGTGTCCTATTACTGATACAAAGTTCCTCAAGTATCGTCTGGTGACTCCATAGTATCATATGGGGTGATAGTCTGTGGTTTATATTTGGGAGGATAAACCATGTTGTCCTACTCAACAGGATAAGGGTGCCGGTTGCCCATCTTTCGGAGTGTGGCTCACTTTTTTTTGGCATCATAGCGAGCGTATAACTTCTCGAGCGCTTGCTGTATTTCGTTAGATACTGATGGATTGATGGTCGACGGAGTGGCCGACGACTGTGCGACTTGGTTTATGACGGGCAGGGTACTACACCCATCACGAACCGTCTGAGCTGCAGGTATGGAGGTAGTAGAAACTTATCTGTCCTTGATCTCCAGAATGACAGAGGCTAAAGTCTGCATGGATATGTTCAACGCGTTAAGACTTCCTTCGAGAGCCTCAATGCGTTTCTGTTGATCAGCACTTCCGCTTGATTCTTCGTTGTCATCAGCCGCCATGTGCACAGATGCTATGTGCGTGTAAGTAGAAGGGGTTGTAGATCTTTTGCTTTCTGGTTCGGAGTGCTAGTGCTCATTGTCTTGTGGGTAGACTCGTAAGTTGCGATCGTCCTCTGAGTCGACATTGTTCCTACCCTCAGTCTTCTGACTTCTTTCACCCGCAGAAGTATTGGTATCATACGTCTCTTTATTATGCTGAAACGAAGGGTTGTTATACACCGTAGCAGGTGGCTACCCCTAGCAGGTGCAACAATCGATGAACCATCTTTTTGTGACGATGATCCGTCCTTGGAGCACGTTTGTTGGAACACGCCTTCCTTGGGCACATGCTTTTTGCTACCCCCAGGCCAGTTTTTGGACTTGCCAACCGAGGAAAGGGGTTTCTCGGATAGCTTCTTCTGGGACGGAGAGTCCCGAGCAACATTGCATGAAGCAATATAAAGCTCTTCTTCTTTCTTACAAGTTTTTGGTCGCAGCCTTTGAAAGACGGACCTCCTCTTTGGTGGTGATGGATCTGCTTAACAACAGCAGCAATTGATTGTAATGTGAATATAGTTGGGTCTTGATTTATACACCAACTGTGTCTCAGATTCTTCTCTCATCCTACGCTTGCAGGGAGCAGATGAAGTCTTCATGCCTTCACTTCCTTCGTGTACACAGGAGCGCTGTGCGCAACCGAAGAGATATGGAGAAGGCATTTCTGTGGGTGAGGTCCGAGTATGCCTCGATTAGAGAGTCGCTGATGACGTACCCTCGGCCTTATGTAGTGTGAGTGGGTGCTCAAGGAATGACGGGGTTCCGCCAGACGAGGCTTCGAAAAGTCTGGGATGGTCTTATATAGCTTTCCATCGACTGCACGCGTTACTGCCAACGCGGGCCTCCGGTCCGCCATCGGCGTAGCACTTTGATCGCATGGGGCGAGTGCTACCTTGGATCTCCTCCTACCACGATTAGATGATGCATAGTATTCAAAATCCAACATAGCCATACCTGATGGATCGGTTATTCTGTCGAAGACAGAAGTTCTCACCGGTACAGCATCCTCCATGAACGGGCGAGCCGTCATCTGCTCCTTTCGGCGTTGCGCCTTTATCATGCTTGCCATAGGATAGCACTGATCTTCTCTGCATTTCCTGAGCACGGGATTTGAGAGAGATGACCTGGCATCAATGGTCGAAGGGATCTTTGGGGCTTCATCGACGAGGGGCATCTGAGACGTAGTCCCCTCCGTCGTGCTGCTCCTCGCAGCCGCCTTAGGCACCCTGGTCCGTCGAGTCTTCTTCGGTTTTTCAAACCGCTTCGAAGGGCTCGACATCTCTTCAGGAAGGAGAACTTTAAAAGCTTGCTGGTTGAAGCGTACGACCAACATCTTCTGAGGGAATCCCAGCAAGTCATCATCGGATTGCGTCACCACCTTCTCGTTGGAGAGGAGGTAGTCCCTAGCTGAGTCGCCATCTTGTTCGACATGACAAAAGGTTGAACGAACTTTTTTTATTATGAACGCAAAAAAGAGTACAATCAATTCTTATGCGAAAAAATCTAATTACAAAAGTTTCTGGGAAAGTGTGACGGTGGAGATCGAGCACTGCTGCGGCTCCTTTACTCCGTTGACGTTCCGATGATGATATGAGACTTGCTTTGACTTTCTGGTGACGTCGAAGTTGAAGATTTTGATAATTCTGTGGATCTTCTTTTCCTTGTCGATCATATTGTTGGAGGAAAATCTCTCCTATTTATAGGGGAGAGGGGCACATATGCGATTTGTATTAGGGTTTCGAGATATGAAGGAATCTGCCATCCTTGCACGGTGCGAGCTTCTGTGGCGCTGACACATGGTGGCTATTGAGATTCCCGTCAAACGAGATCTCTGGTGGTTATCAGAATAACCGAAGGAGGTGACACATGGCACGTGCTGATTTGCTTGTTTGGATGTAGCCGAGCAAATCTTGGGATTTGACCTCATATTTGGATTCTATGTAATCTACGTTTGAGATTTAAATCAATCTGATAAGACATCAACTTGATCAATCCCAATCCTATCTTTGAGAGAGGCGGTTTAAGCAAACCAATTGGGTGGGACTATGCCGTCTGTGCTTCAGGCAAGGCTGGCTACGCTTCTGTGGCGAAGAGTAGACTGTGCTTCTGGAGACGACAGAGCCTCTATGCTTTAGGGCGACAAGTGGACTATGTTTCAAAGATCACTGTTCTTTAGGGCGACGAGTAGGCTGTACCTTCAGATAGACCATTTTACTATGCTTTAGAGTAGTAGTCGGGCTTGTGCTGGAGGCAAATGGTGTCTCCCAAGTCTTTGCTAAGAAAAACGGGCCGTTGAACGGGCCAGGTACTTGGATCGAAGCAGCTGTCTGCACTTCTGAAAGGGGAATGTACTGTCTGCGCCTTGGAGGCAAAGGGACATAGTGGGGTGCCTGCGCCTCCGGTTGGAGATAGCTTGGCTTTTAAGTCTTCTTTTCAGGAGAAGTAAATGACTACCCTTGAATGCTGACTCCTTCTTAATTGCCACCGTTAATTAGGGAATTCCAAGGAGCATTTGAACAGTTTGGAGACTCACTTGAATGGGCCTATTAATAGAGACCCATTATGCCGAGTCCTAGGTTCATCCCATTAATAAGAGAATTTTGACCGTCGGCCAAGTGGCCTATAGTTTGGACCACTCCCGGTCCTATAAAAGGGAAAGTGTTCCTCTGAAGAGTCAATATCTTCTTCCTGGCACCCTTCACCACTATGTTTGATCTAGACTTAGCTTTAGACGGCCGCTGGCCTTACATAAGTCGGCTGTTGGTTGGGACTTCTCTCGTTTGAAGGGGCCATATTCTTGTAAAAGAACTCTTTGTAGAAGGAGCCATCACCGCTTTTGAGGAGTATCCAAGTATCCTCCCTAAGGAGTTTGACTCTGGGCGACTTCTTAGAGGTCTTGGAGGTTCTGACGACCGAGTTTGGTCCGGTTGTCAGCCTGAAGCGCTACAGGTTGTACACTACTTTGCTCGTTCTGGGCTTTGTGACCTACTACGCCTTTAGGGAGCTAGGGCCAATAGTTGCTTCAGGAAGTTGCTTGCGCGTACAAAAAAGTCAGAATGTGCCTTGATGGAGATCAATCTTCTAGTATACGTACCAAGAAGAAAGACGCATGCACTTTGATGAAGCCTAAGTCTATTATAAACTCCTCTAGGGTCTGCTGAACCTGTTATCAATCCTTTGTAGAAAAGTTAGGATTAGTCCTTTACGTATAGCCTTGATGAATCTGTACTAGATCTTTGTAGGCATAATAATAACAGAACTTCTTTCCGTATCTTCTGTTGTCTTTTTGATACTTGGTCTACGCCTTTGTTTCATCTGCGCTGTGGTGGAGGAATGTTATCAGCTGAGATTTTTCATGCTTCTACAAGAGCGAGTTGAGATCTTCACGGACCACAAAAGCTTGAAGTATGTTTTTACCCAAAAAGAGCTGAACATGAGGCAGAGGAGATGGTTGGAGTTGATAAAGGACTTCGATAGCTCATTACAGTACCATCCAGGGAAGGCCAACGTGGTTGCCAATGCCTTGAGCAGGTATCCGATAGCCATGTGTTTGACGGCAGACCATTATTTGCTAACAGATCATGAGAGTTTGGAGATCGAGGTGATAGTACCTGGAGTCGAGGTGCAGTTGTGGGGACTGCAGATTCAGCCAGACTTGATGGATAGGATCAAGTTGACTCAGTTTGCTGATGTAGCTCTGCGGAGTATCAGAGAGCAAGTTCGGATAGGACTTCTGGATGAGTTTGTTATTGCAGAGGATGGAGCTTTGAGGCATGGTTCCAGACTGTGTGTGCCTAGTGGAGATCTTAGAGAGCCAGTTATGTAGGAGGCTCATCGCTCTCAGTATTTTATGTATCCAGGTGCCAACAAGATGTATAGAGACCTGAAGGAACATGTTTGGTGGTATGGTATGACGTGGGAGGTAGCACGCTTCGTAGCCAGATGTATGGTTTGCCAGCAGGTAAAGACAGAGAGGCAGAGACCAGGAGGATTGTTGCAGCCATTGCCCATTCCGAAATAGAAATAGGAGTACATAACTATGGATTTTGTATTAGGATTGCCGCGTACACCATGAGGGAAAGACGCAATTTGGGTCATCATTGACAGTTTGACCAAATCAGCCCACTTCTTGCCATTTAAAGTGGGTTTGTCTACAGAGAGGCTAGCAAATATGTACGAGAGGCAGATATTCAGAGTGCATGGAGTTCCCGTGAGCATTATCTTGGATCGGGATAATCACTTCACTTTCCACTTCTAGCGGAGTCTGCAGGCAAGTTTGGGCACTCAGCTCAAGTTCTGTACCGCTTACCACCCTCAGACAGACGGGCGTCGGAGAGGACTATGCAGACTCTCGAGGATACGCTACGCACTTGTGTTATAGATTTTGGAGGCTCCTGGGAGGACCATTTGCACTTGGTTGAGTTTTTCTACAACAACAACTTTCAGGCCAGCATTAAGATGTCACCATTCGAGGCATTGTACGGGCGGAGATGTCATACTCCTTTGTCTTGGGATGACGTCGGAAAGAGAGCTTTATTGGGGCCTGATATGGTTGTGGATGCAGCTGAGAAGGTGAAGCTTATCAGAGATCGACTTTGAGTTGTAGAATCATGGAAAAGAACAGGAAAGTCCATGCGGCTCAAAACAGAGGGAGTCTCATGCGGTTCAAAGAATCTCTCAGAGCTTCATGCGGCTCAAGAAGCCCCTAGAGCTTCATGCGGCTCAAAAATCCCCAACATAGCCATGCGGCTCGGGTAAAAGCCACGTAGCCTTATGCGGTTCGCCTCTACAGCTGGCCATCAAGCAGCGGTCTCATTTAATGCTCTGACGCAACAAGACAGCTCTGACATAAAGGAGAATTGACAGCTCTGACATAAAGCTGCAATGATGACTCTTACATAATGGCGTGCTCCTAGGGAAACAAAGAAAATCTCTATAGCTGGCACGATCCACCAAAATTCTAAAGCTCTTCACGCGAATCGCTTCAAGGTCTTCCATGCGGCTCTGAACACGTGGCCATCCTTATGCGGTTCAGTTGGAGGCCACCCCCATGCGGCTGCTACTCTCATGCGGCTCGGATCATGGGGGCCATCCTCATGCGGCTCAGATTCTGGGAGGCCACACCCATGCGGCTTTGACACGTGGCTATCCTTATGCGGTTCAGTTGGAGGCCACCCCCATGCGGCTGCTACTCTCATGCGGCTCGGATCATGGGGACCATCCTCATGCGGCTCAGATTCTGGGAGGCCATACCCATGCGGCTTTGACACGTGGCCATCCTTATGCGGTTCAGTTGGAGGCCATCCCATGCGGCTACTACTTCCATACAGTTCAGATTATGGGGAGCCACCCTCATGCGGCTCAGATTTCGGAGGTCACACCTATGCGGCTACCACCCTCATGCGGCTCGGATCATGGGGGACACCATCATACGGCTCAATTACCAGACCACATGCATGCGGCTCTGTCAGGACACCCTGTCTATGCGGCTCGCGGTTAGGACACGTGGCAGAAGATCATTTAAGACTTAATCCTCCGTGTTCCTACAGTTTGCAGCATAATGACGGTTAGACACGTGGCACAAGATTAACCAAGATTTACCCACCCGGATTTGTTGCTATCAACAAATCACAATAATCAGATTTATTGCAATCATCATAATTACCCGGATCAATTTCCAACAAATAATGCAGATTTGTGGCAATCAACATAAAAGCAAGATCAAGGCAAATCTTAACAAATCTCTAACCGCCCACTGTTTAAGGGGCAATCATTGCAAACCCTACTTATCACACCCCACTCCTACAAATAGCAAGGTGCCATTCCCTTGCAAACTCTGGACACATAGAGAGACAGAGGCACGCACAGAGAGAGCGGCGACGCACAGAAGAATCTCCCCACATATCCCGAGAGCATTTCATCATCAGAGCCAAGGCTATGTCTGATCGTCCAAGGAGTAAGGCAGAGTTGATAGCACTCTCCCGAGCCTCTACCGTCACCCTCCAGAATCAAAAATAAACAATTGTACTTAGATTGTTGTACCTATGTTTTCATTCCTAGGCTTTCTTTGTACGAGCGAGTTTGTTTTGTGAGTCTAAGTTTAGTCCTCCCATAAAACTGTTCTGTACTTTTACAATTAATGGAAAACACGATTGCGACTCTGCTGGGGACTAACTTCTCCACGGCTGAGGAGTTGGTGACGCAATCGGATGCAGCCAAACTTGGCTCCACTCAACAGATGCTGGTCGCCCGGTTCGACCAGCAGGCGTTTGAAAAATGCTCTCCGACGGGAGCGCTAGCCCGGTCCAGCGGCAAGTCCGCACGAAGAAGGCCCGCAGGGAGTGGAGGCCCAAATCATTCGCTCCTCCCCAAGCTCTCGAAGGAGTACTCTTTGTTGCCCAAAACGGCGGAGAAGTCTCGCAGGCGACCCCACTTCAGACCATAGAGGACTCTGTTGTCCCCAAGTCCGGCAGAGAAAAATACTACGATGCTGGACTTGCAGGGGCAAAGGGTAACTCTACACGGTCCAGGAAGAAGCCACAGAAGGGCGTCAGCCGCATGAAGATTCATGCGGCCACAAAAGCCAGCCGCAGACAGAAGGCTCATACGGCCAAAACTGCCAGCCGCATGGAGGAGGCTCATGCGGCCACCATGACTTCCAGCCGCATGGAAGAGGCCCATACGGCCACTACAGCTCCCAGCCGCATGCAAACTGCCAGCCGCATACGGACCGCTTATGCGGCCACAAATGCTAGCCGCATACATGAAGGCTATGCGGCTAACAATCTCAGCCGCATGCCATCTGCTTCATACGGCTCGGGCTCAGTCTTCGACCGCCTCTCAGGCAGTCCTGACCCCAGGTGCTCTCATGTGCCAGTCTCTGTGGACTCTTCCTACTATGCACTCTCAGGTGCTAGAAGGAAGAAGTCTCGGACAGCGCGGACTCGCCAAGCTCAGTCAGCTGTCCCAACTTCTGACCATCAGGGCGTCCCGCTGACTATTACTCGAGCCCCTGACGGAAAGTTGTACAGAACTATTCGTGTCCAGCCTCCAGCGGCCAACGAACGGGATAGTTATCAAGAATCTCCCAACGATGATCAAGGGTAAGTACTCGTACTACCCCCACATTAGGGAGTAGGCAGGATGCCAACACACTCATGTGCTCAGGACCCCCGGGCCCATAAAACGAGTGACTTGCGCAACGTGATTCTTCACAAACGCAAGAAAAAAGACGAAAACTTGGTGTACAGAGAGTCCTTTCGTGGACATCACTGCACTCAAGTTATTGTCAACTGCTGCTGCAATAAGGCATCCATACAAGAGGAGCAACGATCCGTCTTCCAATGACTGCAACACCCAAGCTCAGAAGATGAGGCACTTCTCGTCGCCTCCTACAATTCTGCTCAGAAGATCCCTGGCAGCGGGAGAGGGAAGAAAACAAACGTCTCCAGCCCGAAAATCTCAACCAAGAAACTCTCTTCTAAGCGATTGTCCACGACCGTTATGGGAGGAGTTTTCCAAGGTACTCGCTTAAAGACGAAATCTGCCACACTTGGAGATTCGTCCTCCACATCTCTGGGAGGCGCTGGAGCCGGGGGTAGCACTCCTCCAAACATCCATGACAATCCAGTGTTCTAAGAAGATAATCTAGGGGAAACGGTTCCCCCAACAGATGCAGCAGGTTCCGACGTCCCCGAGGACGTCCACAACTCTCAAGACGAGGCAAGCTCTGAAGCTGGGGGTACCACTCCTTCTGAGTTCGAACTAGAGGAGAACATTCCCACATACCTTGACGACTTCTCCGTATAAGGGTATGACTCAGAAGGCACGTCCTCCATCGTTCCTTCCATCTCTCCTCATGTAAGGACGGTGCTCATGACGGACAGCAACCAAGAGGGTCCCAGTAATCTCCAACGCATCGACACTCTGGAAGCCATACTGCATACCCTATTCAAATCCGTAGATGAGATCAAAGCGGCCCTTCCAACTCTACAAGGAAGAACACCTGGCCAAACAAACTTGGGTTCCGCGGTCAATGCGGACTCAAACTCAGCTGCACCGAACCCGGGTGATAATCCTCCTGAAATATCGGCTCCCACCGCTGCAGACGAGGCCAGGGAGGCAAGACGAGAAGTCCAGGATCTCCGGGCCATGTCCCACGCTCGAGAAACTTGCCAGGACTTTAGGATACGACAACTGTATCCTGCTGCGTAGAGAGATGTTCCCTTCCCACCAAGATATAAACCATTCAACATCAATCCATATGATGGGAAGACTTCTGCAAGCAGGTACATCACCTACTTTAAAGTCACAACCGACAATATGTCTCATGACGACGCCATCCTCACGCGGTTGTTCATCGGGGCACTGGAGGGGGTCGCCTTCGACTGGTACCGCAACTTGCCGAACAACTGCATCCATTCCTTCGTCGACTTCAAACGTATGTTCCTAGAGAGATTCTACGAAGTAGGACAAGACGTGGTGATGTCCACCCTCATGGACGTTGTTCAAGTAGAAAAGAAGCTAACAAGGAACTATATCGAGCGGTTTTGCCAAACAGCGATGAAGTTGCCTTCCGGTAACCCTGATTCCTCCTTAATTGAAATTTGCCAAAAGAGACTGCTCCCCATAATCAGCCTCTGGATGGGCGAAAGTCAGTTTAAGGATTGGAAGACTTTTATTATCAGCGCCACTAGCACAGAAGACAAATTGAAGAAAGCTCGCCAACTGGGATTGCACGTCTCGGATGGAGAGGACAAGGGCAAACGCCCTAACGCCAACAACAACATTAGTGGTAACCCCTCCAACAATCGAGACAACAAGGGCAAACAGGCTATAGTGGCCGACATAGCTCCGAAGCCCGAACCAAAGCCGACAGAGAAGCAGTGGCCTCAGATGACCTACTCCTTCGGGGACGGCCATGTCAAGCCCATCTTGGACATGCTCATACAAGGTGGTCGAATCCAGCTCCCTCCTCCAAGTTATGAACCTCGTCCTGCAGAAATGGAGGGCCCCAAGTACTGCCACTACCATCGCTATGTCCACCATGCTATACAAGACTGCTACCAACTAAATCGATACATCCAACATCTCATCGATTCTATGGCCCTGGTCATTGATTTCGAAGAGGTGATCGTGGCAGCCAATATGGTGTCAGTACAATTCGGCAGCTTTCCTCCGACAAAGACTCAAGATGGAGTAGTGTCGGTCCCCAGAGCAAACATGGATGTCACTAACCTTCCACCTCCCCGAGACCAGGCTGCTGGTCTAGTGCCCCTCACCACATCACGAGGGGAGGTCATGTGGGTCCATCCAGACTTGGTACCTGAAGTGACTCAGTCCGCACCATCCTCCACCAGCAAAAAAGAGAGTGGGAAAGTCAAATCATGCCGCACAATCTCGGCAGAGGTCGAAGAAGCTACGGCTGTTGTTACCCGATCCGGTGCACAAACCCAACCTCCACCGGGTAACTCGGCTGAAGATCATCAGCCAACAGCTACTGAAGCTCCAGGACCTTCTCAACCTTCGACGACCGACAAACCTAGGCAGAAGGAGACTCGCTTTGACAAGCCGCTCCGAAGAGAGAAGCCTCATGGGCTGGAAGGCCCTACAACTTTGACATCTTGGCACAACTGGCCAACACACTGGCCAAATTGTCGCTATACGAGCTCCTGAGACTCTGCAAAGATGTTCGCGTCGCACTGAGCGAGGTGCTCCAGAATACCAATGCATATCTGGCTCAGTCCAATCTCACTGGGGAGAGCTCGCCTCCAGATCTCCAGGACAGCGCTTGCACAGGCGTAATGCCCAACATTGTCTTCACTCCGCAGGATATGCTTATCAAGACCAACCTGCACGATCGCCCTCTGTATTATACTGGATACATTGGCGATATCAAGGTGGATCGGATGCATATTGATCCCGGTTCTTCTATAAGCATCATCCCGAAGAGCCTGCTACAACATCTCCGCATCCTAATGCATCGCCTGACGCAGACAAGTACTGCAATTAGCGGTTTCAATTCAGGCAGAAGCTATCCGATCGAAAGATTCGCCTGAAGTGCCAAATCGGCGACCTTCAGTCAGAAGTGACCTGTTATGTCATAGATGTGGACACTTCCTACAATATTCTCCTGGGGCGTCCTTGGATACACGATTACATGATCGTGCCTTCCACACTACACCAGTGCTTCAAGTACGTCAATAAGCACGGCTTTGTGAGGATAGAATTTGCTGACATTGATCCCTTTAAAGGGGTCGAATCCTACTACTCCGACTCATGCTTGTACGAGAAGTCGAAAAGGCACCTTGTCGAAGAAGATACTCAAGCTCCAACTGAGGCAGCAACTGGATCGGAATAACCTCTAACGATCCACCTCCAAGCCCGCAAACCTGGCAGAACTGCACCACTTACAGCCACTCTGCGGAAGGATGCAATCAGCCTATCTGCACAAGAGGGGTAGATGATAATCCGACTGCCAAGGTCTGGTCAAGCGCCAAGAACCACGACAGAGCCACTGATAATCAGGCTGCCTAGAGCTAGCCAGCAACATACAGAGGAGCTCAATCCCTCCATTAAGCCGATGACGATTTGCCTTCCCAGGATGAATCGGTAGCCGAGCGCTAAGCCGGGGACTGCTAGCCAGCCAACAACTCCCCGCCCAGCACCAAGCACCAAACTGGGGGTCGCTAGTACGCCAGCGACTACACGTTCTGCTCCACCTGTGGATCCCCTGATGATTAAGCTGCCCAAGTCAACCTCTCAGTCTTCATTGACACAGGGGATAGCCAAAGAAGAGTCAGAGTTGGCCAAGTATGTGGCTGCTCACACTGATGTTCCTTCCGCAGATGATGTAATCCCACTGGAAAAGATACCTTACTTCATCAATAAAAGGCTATCTTTGAACTACCTCGAGCTTAATAAGCTTTGTACAATGTATGCTATGGAACACGGTATAGGCACTCACCTACACACACATGTGACAAATATCTATACCGCAAACCAACTTACTCCAGTGGAAGATGCTTACCGCATAGTCGAGGGAGAGGATTATCCAATCATCTTCGACCGAAAGAATGATCCACAACCCTTCAAGATAGAAGAAGTTGATCTCGAACCCGACATCGGAAGGCTGCCCCTTTATCTGTATAGTTCCCGATCCAAGTACCTCATGCAAAAATAGGGGTATGATCTGGAAGCTACTCCAGGCTTAAACTACGGCACTGGACGAAGATTACCCTTACAATTGCCGGTCCCGGCTGGGAAACTACGGGATTACTACAACATGACCAGATGTGGGCTAGGTTATGTTACACCTGCAACAACCCCTGAGAGCTCGGATGAGGAGTGCGAATGTCACTCTCATTCGTCTGGGTCACCCACTTCTGATTCAGACGTCAGTATTGGGGACATGCTCAGGCAAGTCTGGTCCGTCAATATGGCATTTGCCGACGCCTACGAAGAAGATGAAGACATTCCTGAACTTCTTGAGTTAGAGCCGTGGGCACAACAGCTAGATGCTCAACGGGAGAAGCGGTTCGAACAAAGAGAGCCTCCCACTGAGGATGAGGTTGTGCAAGTTGATCTCGATGATGAGTCCTCTCCAAAGCCCATCTTCGTCTGACAAATGAAGAGCGGGAATCGCTACTGCAACTTGTCAGAAAATACATCGACTTGTTCGCCTGGAGCTACAAAGATATGCCAGGACTGAACCCCGAGGTTGCACTTCACAAACTCAACATTCGTCCAGACGCAAAACCGGTCAAGCAACAACAACGACGGTTCCGTCCCGACATCATGAATGCCATTGAAGCTGAGGTCAACAAACTGATAGCTAGCGGCTTCATCCGCTAGGAACAACATCCAGACTGGATAGCCAATATAGTACCAGTTCTAAAAAAGAATAGGAAGATACGAATCTGCATCCACTTCCGGAACCTGAATGAGGCGTGTCCTAAGGATGAGTTTCCCCTTCCTATCACAGACATCATTATTGACAACACCTGCGGCTTCGAGCGTATGTCATTCATGGATGGTTTCTCGGGGTACAACCAAATCAAGATGTTCCCTGATGACAAAAAGCATACATTATTCCGAACACCAATTGGCACATACTGCTACACAGTCATGCCTTTCGGTTTAAAGAATGTTGGCGCCACCTATCAAAGAGCTATGAGCATCATCTTTGAAGACCACTTACGCAAGACAGTGGAATGCTACGTCGACGACATCGCCATCAAGAGTCGCTCTAAGGAAGATCATCTGCATGATCTGAGGACAGTGTTCGACCTGATGCAAGAGCACAATTTGAAGATGAATCCCACAAAATCCTTCTTGGGCATATCCAGTGGGAAGTTCTTGGGTTTAATCATTACTTCTCAGGATATCCACATAGACCCTGAGAAGACGAAGGCAATCATAGAGATGGGTCCCCCGAGAAATCTCCGTGAACTTCGAGGCCTTCAAGGAAGGCTGGCCTACATCAAGAGGTTTATCTCTAACCTCTCCGGACGATGTCAGCCATTCACCCATCTCATGAAGAAGGGCATTTCATTCATATGGGATGAGGAATGCCAGCGCGCCTTCGACAGCATCAAAGAATATCTGACGAACCCTCCAGTCCTGGTAGCCCCGGTTGCTGGAAGGCCATTCCTGCTCTATGTGCGAGCGATAGAACATTCTTTCGGTGCTCTGCTAGCACAAAACAATGATGCAAGCCATGAGCAAGCTATATACTACCTCAGTCAAAAGATGATGGGGCCAGAGTACAGGTACAATGCCATAGAGAAGAAGTACCTTCCCCTAGTGTTCGCCATTCAGAAGATGCGATACTACGTCACGGAACAAACCATACACGTGATATCACGAGTCAACCCTCTCAGGGTCCTCATGACCAAACCAGGTGCACTCAGCTCTCGCCTCGCTACCTGGGCGATATTACTGTCTCCCTACCACATGATCTTCGTCCCGCAGAAGGCTGTTAAAGGTCAAGCTCTGGCAGACTTTTTAGCAGCCCATCCGGGCTCGGAGTCAACCAGATGAGGTCGCCAATTCAAATACGGTCTTCCATGATGCCATCTGGTGAATGTTCTTCGACGATGCTTCGAGTACTGGGCCCAAGGACAACATCGTCGCTCGAGTCAGAGTGGTGCTGATTTCTCCCTCTGGGCTGGTGATTAATCGGGCTTACTCTCTCACGGAGCCCTGTTCAAACAATGTGGATGAGTACAACGCTTTGGTCATTGGCCTCCGACTTGCAAAGGAGCTGGGGTAGAGTATCTTGAAGCATACGGCGATTCACAATTAATCGTCAATCAGATCCGGGGTTCATACGAAGTTTGCCATAAAGATATAATCCCTTATCACCAAATAGCGATCGACATCATCTCGTCCTTGGAAGGATTCTTCATAGAACATGTTCCCAGACTCTAGAATATTGAAGCCGATGTCCTAGCAGGCCTGGCCGCTTCCCTAGCGGTACCGAATCAGGCTCATCATCTGGTTGACATAATAGGCCGTGAATTGGTCTGTCCCAAGAATAACGTTTAATGTGTTGAGAGTTACTCCACTCTGACAGTCGACAAAGCACCAGACTGGAGACAACCATTCATCGATTTCGTAGTCTACGAAATCCCGCCCGAGAATCCAAAGGAAGCCACTTCTATCAGAAGACGTTCCCTCAGATTCTTTTATGATACGGAGAAGAAAATGCTGTATCAACGATCATACGATGGATTACTGCTTTGATGTCTGTCAAACACAGAAGCCAAAGAAGCTGTACGTGAAGCACATGACGACGTCTGTGGGACCCATCAGCCTGGCCCAAAATTGCAAGATCGCCTTCGCCGAATGGACTATTACTGGCCCACGATGGTTGCAGATGCAATAGACTATGCACGAAAGTGCAAAGCCTATCAAGTCCATGCAGATTTCATCCACCAGCCATCCGAGTTCCTACATCCGACGGTGGCATCCTGGCCAATTGAAGCATGGGAAATGGACATTATTATAACACCCAGTTTTTCAGATGAGGGTAATTTTGAAATTTTGTAATTATATTATTATTTATTGATATTTATTTCACATTATAAATTTTGGTAATTTTTAATCATTTTTTAAACTATTTAAAAACTCTTCTAAGTCATGACTTATGATTTTGATGTGCTGCTAGTAAAACCCTAGTGACTGCATGACCTAGAGCCTAACCATGTCATTAGGATGATTTAATTATCATTCTAGTTTGAGGGTATTCTTGTCAATTTGAATTTATTTGAATTAATATATATTTAATTGGAATTTGATATGATTATTGGAATGGTGTGATTTAAATATGATTTTATTCATTGCCTTGTTTTGTGTTTAGCCCAAACCTAGATTAGTTATAGCTAGACTTAGCTAACCATGGTTAGTGTTAGTTAGTATTGTTTAGCCTTGGTTAGGTCATGATTAGATAGAACAAGTAGGTTGCAACTTGACTAGAATGAAAACCTAGGCTTGTGAACCATTGATTTTGCTAGATTGATTGATAGCCATTGATCAAAATCCCAAAACCCTAACCCTAACATTTATGGCCAGCCACCTAGGGAACAATACCCTATAAAATCCCTCTAAAAAACATTGCCTCTTTTGTTCATTCTCTCCATTGGCAAGAACAAGGTTTGTCCCTATAGAAACTCTCTCATATTTTAATCAAAATAATTCCTTTTTTATTCAAACTTCTTCCATAGTGATCTAAATTACTTTTCCCTACTGTTCATGGAGGCCATTCTCAAATTTGGGACAATTTGGAGCTTTGGGGTTAGCAAGAAGGATCCCCCATTTTGAAGCTTTTTTTGGAGAAGAACACCAATAGGTAACTTCTCATTCTCTCCATGAAATTTCAGTTTCTAGGCATGGATAGGAAGCCCTAGGTGCCCTCTAACTATAGGAATAGGTTTTTCTAGGTTTTGTATCCTTTACATGTTCGTATCGGACACGTATCAGTGTGCATTCGTAGGTGTTCGACGAAATGCCACAGTGGGCATTTCGATCTTATTTTTCGATTTGGTTTGTATAGAAAATTAAGGTTTTGTGTCGCTTATGAATTTCTAATGTTCTGAACACGTTTTGTGTCGTGTCGGGGTCGTACTGGACCCGTGGACACGCCTCCGCGCGTACGCGGTTGGCTGCCCTGCTACCCGCGTGTCCGTGCGGACGTTCTAGAGCTGGTGGACACGTGGTATTGGACACGAATCTAGGGACAGTGTCTGAAACGACACTCCCAAAGTCTCGTGTCCAATAGTATTATGTCGGGTGAGCTAGGACACGCGCACGGGTTCATAGCTGTGCAGTGTTGTGCTCGTGCGAGTTTGGACACGTTCGTGTCAGGTTCTGGACACGACACTGGGTGTACATCACGTGCACTTATTGTATGTTAGTTACCAACTCTTATTTCAACATATTAATGTGTTTTCATATTTGAATTTGAAGTTTCCCAAGAGGACTGATACATGTTTCTGTTTTGATGATTTTCTGTGTTCACTTCCAGTTTCAACTGTTTAATTAATGAGTTAATTGCCATTTAATTCCTGAGCATATGTATTAATATCTACTAGATTAGTTTACATGATAGATTAGGTTTTTGATCAAGGAATGTAATTTTGAACATTGGATTGGAATGTGGACTGATATAGTCCTGGATACATTCCTGTATGAAAACCGATTTTTAATTCCAGTTCTATACTGATTTTTGTAAGTTCTTTTCCATGTTTAAATCACATGTTAGCTTAAATTCCTGTTAGTTAGTTCACTGTCAATGGAATTGGTTTTCAAAGGGAAATGGGATTCGAATTGGTTTGGATAGATTTTACTGTCAATTTGATTTCATTTATAAACTGTCATTTAACTTCCAGTTTTAAAACTGAGAATTCCACACTGAATTTGATTTTCCTATGTAGAACTGTTATTTGATTCATTATTTCACTGTCACTTAAATTCATGTCTAACCCAATTTCTAAATGATTAATTCCATGTTTAAATCCTTGCACATGTGTATTAGACTATTGTTAACTTGATTATTGGTTAGTATTGTTTTATTTAGATTTCAATTTGGATTTGGGTTGATAAATAATATAGGTAGGACTGTTATCACTGTCCTTGATTTCCTTTCCTTTTTAAAACCTATTTTGAATTCTAATGTGAGGTTCTAGTTTAATTTCTGAGATTCAAAGTAATTTTACTATGTTAAAACATCATATATTAGTGTTGTTGAATGGGATTTGATATTGGTTGGAAGGATACTTAGCTGTCAATGTTGCAGTCCTGTTTCTCATTAACTGTCATTTATTTCCAGCTCTCAAACTAAATTGAAGTGTTCAATCCCAGGTTTAGTTCCTATGTTGATTTCCAATGATGGTTTCCTATGTCAAAATTGGTTTAATGTTAACTGTCAATTCGAATTTGGGGTTGATTGGTATATTAGAACTGTCACTGTGATTTCACATATGACACTGCCATTGCCATGATTCCCTTACACTATTCCTATTTCCTATGTGACACTCACTGTCCTCACAATTCCTGAGAATGGATTTCAATGAAATGTTAACTGTCAACTTGATTACACATGATATCACTGTCACATGAGTTCACAATTCCTGAGTTCCTGATTTCATTCACCTAACACCCACACATGTATTCAGACATTGATTTCCTTAGTTCACTCTACTGTTTCACTGTTACACCTTAAAACCCTCACACACACAGCTATGTTTTCCACTCTACGCACACACACTGTTTTATCTATATGGTACACACACATGTACACAATCATATGTGTCCTCTACCTATCCTTCTATGTATATGTATATATATATATATATATATATATATATATATATATATATAGGTGATACATATATTATCATGCATCCTATATATTATAATGTGTGCTATTATATTATTTTGATATATTAATATATGGGTATATGTGAATATGTGGTTTGGTATAGGCATGATATAGCCTAGGGTGCTTAGCTTATGGCTCATAGCCTAGGTATGTGGCTTGAATGCTAGTTAACATGTATAGTTGGGTTGTATAGCCTAGGAATGGTGTGTGCTTGCTAGAATAGGCTGGTTAGGCTTAGTGAGACTTGTTTGGCTTAGGCTTGACCTACTTTGACTAGTCTAGTTAACTAGAGTTGACCAAGAGTTGACTTTAGTCCAATTTGACCCCAAACTTCATGTAGATGCATTGTAGCAGTCTGTTATATCATTTTAGACTTATGGTGACTTGTACTGTTCTATAGGAGACAGACACCACTCCTCAGACAGTAGATATTCTTTAGATACTCAGGATACAGGCGAGTACATTCTTTGATCATTTCATATCCTGCTTAGGAGTATATTTCCTGCTTTAGATTACTTTACATGATGCTGACACGTTGAAAACACGAATTAGTACTATATGGATCTTGTCGTGCGATGTTATTCCTTTAGCGGATACATCGGGTATTTCGTGTTCGTATACTTTATCATGAGCATCGTGTACTCCTTGTGTTCGTGCTTTTTGTGTGCAAATCGTATGAAATCGTGTATACTCATGTGCTCACATGATCTTCGTGTGTGATTATACTTCGTGTGCAATAACATAACTTGGCTAGATCCTTGTGTATTGATTGGGGCGGGGGAGTAGAAGTGGTTATGTAATCAATCCATAGATTACTCGTGTGCAACCTCTTTAGATTACTCGTGTGCAACATCGTGCCATTTACATAACCATCTTGTGCTCTGAATCACTAGTCACTGGTAGTTCTCTATATATTGTAGCTATTTACTTACAGTCTCTCTCTTTTTATATCATGTTGTTCTTCAGTTTCCTGTAACTTACTCTCTAGCATGTTTATATTTTCTAACCTATTATGATTTGTTGAGATGTACTGTACTCGCTCCTGTCCTGACGGGACCTGTTGAAAATATTACAGAGGATGAGGCTGAGGCGTTCTGCCCTACGTATTATGGTGCGACCCTAGAGGATTGCTGTGACTTGGACCAGCAGCAGGACCCACTAGTAGTTGATGACACTCTCCTAGATTAGGATGTCTTTATTATCATTATGGATTGCTGTATTGAGATTCTGAGTTGTATTTGGGATATGTATTTATTTAGACACTTAGACTCATCTGGATTGTATCTCTGTGATTTCTATTCTGTTTCTATCTATCTATCTTTTATCATGCTCTACCTTAGATGTGATTGAGACTGTATTTGCTATGTCACCTCCATTCGGAGTGTATATACTGTACTTGTACCTTTATATTGTTAGATGTTGACCTAGGACAGCGTTCTACCGTCGACACTGCGGCGTCGGCTGGACGTACCGACGTCTCGTGCCCTTACTCTAGGGTGCGGGTCATGACACGTTTTTAGTGGTGGCCCATGTAGGTCGAGTTTGTGTAGTGGTATTCGAACTAGAGTATCACTACAGCCTGCAGTAGGATTAGGATATTTTTGAAGGTACTCAATCACACTAAGAAGAACTCTTAATCAGATTCTTTTTATCTAAATTTGCTGTTTATTGTCTTCCCTTGAATATAAACTGTCCTCCTTTGATTTTTCGCTTCATTCTCAGTAATTGCTTCTTGTTTTGATCTGTCTTCATGATGGTTATGGAGATATGATCTCATCGCTCCGGTCCGAGGGATACCATCGAGAGGCTGGCCACCTCTCGTCCTGTTCATCAGGGCCTCGAGACCGCAGCTCTTGTTGTGCCGACTAAGGTTGGCATTTCTGCTACATTGGAGGTGCACCTCTATCTGTACAGAGACCTTGCCCCGTCAATCCCGATTTCTCTTTCAGCAGCAGTGGTTCATGCAGTATCAGCAGTAGGCCAGGGGAAACCAGCAGGGGCGAGCTTTCGCCAGGACAGTCGATGATGTACAGGCCATTGGAGATCTTACTACAGGTTCTGAATTTCTCAATTCTATTTCCGCAATTGCCTCTTATAACTATCTTGAAATTCTATTCCATCTGCTCCTTGTTGACTGATTAATTTTGTTCTGTTGTTCTGGTGTTATATTTGTTTTCTTCTGAGAAATCATATGGGCTAGGTCACCTCAGTTATGGGATCTAGAATCTTCGATAGTCGTGTTAGTTGGCATAGTGAGGACATATAGTCAGATTTTGGACGTATTTCTCTGGTGTGGGAATTTAAGGATTTCGTTGTCGCATGCGGCAATACAAAAATTTTAAATTCCATGAACCTCGAGGTATGTACCTTAGTCAAGGACTCTGTGATTATCGTAGCCTTGCTCACTAGCATGACGAAGACTCTGAACAACATGATTTTGGACAGACGCATATGATTATCATACCCTTCTGTTGTTATAAAAATTGTACTCCATCATCAAATAACTTAGGAGTAGGGATATTTAGTTTTGTCGAGCTTATTCATATGTAGTTCTTTCATAATGTAATGATATGATGACTTGTAGAGTGTCTGTACCCTAGAGATGATAGTTAGCATTGGTATTAGAATAGTAACCCATTGTAGATGATTTCTCTGTTATTTATAATACCAACCAGTTTACATATAGGATGTTAGTATGCCTTACAGCCTTGATGATTGTTATTATTTTTCCCTTACCTTTTTTCCAGTGAAGCACCCATGACCAGAGCCTGTCCTTCAGTATAGTTGTAGTTCAACTAAGACTGAGAGGTCTATATACATATAGATTGCAGATGATATTGGCATATGGGATATGGGTTGATTGGTATCTATAGGTCATTATTGAATAGGGTATTGACATGTTGTTTAGCCTATATTTGGTTCAGTTTTCTATTTTAGTTAAGTTCTCTTTGTATTGAGTTCAGTCATGTTTGATCAACCTTTATAGGCAGTGTGTAGACCCATCATTAGAGACCCTCTTCCCTTGGTTCATACTATTTCAGGTTGTTCACTGCACTCAACTTTCATTACCTGCCATGTTGCATCATAGGTTCCACTGACCATTGTTTAGACCCTAGTTATTGACTCATCAATATAACCATCAACCCCTTACCGTATTCTCCATATCTGGAGAGTTAGTATCATGCATACTAGAGGCCTGCACTCACCACTTGGGATAGTTCACTGTTTTGTCCCAATACACCTTACAGTATCTGACCCCTTCATTGGAGTGATAGGCATGTGGTAGGGAGTGTGTGTTGTTAGACCTTGAGTAGAGTTGAGGTGTTAAGGGTTAATATATATATAGTTTGTATATATATGTAATGTATTTTGATTTGGTATGTAGCCTGCACTCATTTTCAGTATACTACCTATTGTATTCCCTGTACACCAGTTTGGTTCACTTCTTTCAGACCACTGTCCTACATGTAGTTAGTTCATCCAGATAGAGAGAAGAGGCCAGGTTGATCTAGAGGCATGTTTCAGTCACCATGTAGGTTTCCTTTCACGTTGACTATACAAGTGACCCAAATGTCTTGTCCTTTAGCTCATAATTTCAACTCCTTAGCATCATTCCCTTTTGCCTACACTGATGATTCAGACCATTCATCCTTAGCCTAAATTCTAAGCATCTGTCCAGTCACTTATAAGTTTAGTCTACTTTAACCCTTGGTTGATCAGTTATATATATATACAGATGACATACTTAGGATATATGTGATGGGTTGTTGTTCTTGAGCATATATATATGTGGTATTTGGGATTGGTGTGCTTAGCTTGTAGGTATTTAGTTATGGGTGACTTGATAGGATTGGGAAGTTAAGAGCTAACACTTAGGAAGCTAGCATAGGTAAAATCCTAAGAAGTTGACCAGCAGATGACCAAGTACTTGGATGTTGAGAAATTGACTAGTGATTGACCCTTGACTATGTTTGACCTAGAAGGGGTGCGATCATCTTAATTTCGAGGACGAAATTTTTCTAAGGTGGGTAGGATTGTAACACCCAGTTTTCCAGATAAGGGTAATTTTGAAATTTTGTAATTATATTATTTTTTATTGATATTTATTTCGTATTATGATTTTTGGTAATTTTTAATCATTTTTTTAACTATTTAAAAACTGTTTTAAGTCATGACTTATGATTTTGATGTGCTGCTAGTGAAACCCTAGTGACTGCATGACCTAGAGCCTAACCATGTCATTAGGATGATTTAATTATCATTCTAGTTTGAGGGTATTCTTGTCAATTTGAATTTATTTGAATTAATATATATTTAGTTGGAATTTGATATGATTATTGGAATGGTGTGACTTAAATATGATTTAATTCATTACATTGTTTTGTGTTTAGCCCTAACCTAGATTAGTCATAGTTAGACTTAGCTAACCATGGTTAGTGTTAGTTAGTATTGTTTAGCCTTGGTTAGGTCATGATTAGATAGAACAACTAGGTTGCAACTTGACTAGAATGAAAACCTAGGCTTGTGAACCATTGATTTAGCTAGATTGATTGATAGCCATTGATCAAAATCCCAAAACCCTAACCCTAGCATTTATGGCCAGCCACCTAGGGAACAACATCCTATAAAATCCCTCTCAAAATTATTGCCTCTTTTGTTCATTCTCTCCATTGGCAAGAACAAGGTTTGTCCCTATAGAAACCCTCTCATATTTTAATCAAAATAATTCCTTTTTCATTCAAACTTCTTCCATAGTGATCTAAATTACTTTCCCCTACTGTTCATGGAGGCCATTCTCAAATTTGGGACAATTTGGAGCTTTGGGGTTAGCAAGAATGATCCCCCATTTTGAAGCTTTTTTTGGAGAAGAACACCAATAGGTAACTTCTCATTCTCTCCATGAAATTTCAGTTTCTAGGCATGGATAGGAAGCCCTAGGTGTCCTCTAACTGTAGGAATAGGTTTTGCTAGGTTTCGTGTCCTTTACATGTCCGTATCGGACACGTATCAGTGTGCATTCGTAGGTGTTCGACGAATTGCCACAGTGGGCATTTCGATCTTATTTTTCGATTTGATTTGAATAGGAATTTAGGGTTTTGTGTCGCTTATGCATTTCTAATGTTCTAAACATGTTTTGTGTCGTGTCAGGGTCGTACTGGACCCGTGGACACGCCCCCGCGCGTACGCGATTGGCTGCCCTGCTACCCGCGTGTCCGTGCGAACGTTCTAGAGCTCGTAGACACGTGGTATTGGGCACGAAGCTAGGGGCAGTGTCTGACACAAAACTCCTAAAGTCTCGTACTATAGTTTCATCGTTATCATGTACTACAGTTTTATGTTCCCGTGCTTATATCATAGTTCATTGTGCAGCATTTTAGTTTACTTTGTTTAGTACTTCTTGTCAGGGTTGTACTTTGCTCTCTTCCTGACAGGATACGTTACAGGTATCTTGAGGATATGGTACCACCTTGGGCCAGAGCCCGAAGATGGTGGAGTTGTGTTTCAGAATGGACTTAGAGTTGCAGTGCTCTAGATTAGATCATTTTCTAGTTTATTTAGAGTTTGAATCATGTATATTATATTGAGTATTCAGGATTGTATAATTTTATTCTGGTTATCGGATTTGTCTCCGGATGATATTGTATTGACTTGGTAGATTAAGGAGATCTGTTCTGGGAACATGTATACAGCTATGTTGTTTTATGTATCTTGTATGTTGGAGTTTTCCTTAGAATTGTACAGCTTACTTCGTCATGTCCATCGACGAAGGCTGGACGTGTCCAACTCGTGTCCGATTATTCGAGAGCGGGTCGTGACATGGTTTTAGTGGTGGCCCATGCAGGTCTGTCCTAATGGCACTTAGGCTATAAAGTGCTATTGGGAAACCTGCTAGACTAAGGAAAACTCATCACAACATAGGATCCGTGGGAAATGGTTATAGTTATTGAATATAGAGATTGTTTATACTCAAAATTTTCTAGGAGGTTGACTATTTTTCCTAGTGCTGAGCAATCAACGAGTTTTCTTTCTATTTCAGGATGGTTACCACCAGGAAGACCGTAGATCAGCCCGGAGCTACAGGAGTTTCAGATCAGACCACAGACGATGTACCAGTGGAGCAGCTTCCAGCACCACCTCCTCAGTTTCCTCCGCTGCCTCCAACGATGATGTTCGATGGCGCCCAGGTGATGGCCATGTTCCAGCAGTTCATGGAGGCACAGAACCATCAGGCTGTACAGTTCCGTGCTACGATTGTGGATGCCTTCAGGACCCAAGAGCCGGCTCCACCAGCACCGGTAGCACCTACAGCGCCAGCAGCACCGAGACCAGGGACCGCCAGAGACTACCAGAACCTTTGTCCGATGGATTTCAGGGGCTATGAGTGTAGAAGCATGGAATTTCAGGCGCATCCAAAGGGCAGAATTCCTATGCGCCTAATATTACATACGCCAGGGAGCTCGAATGAAGTACTTGGCACAGCAAAAGACAGCAAGTGTATAGACATCAAAAGAGGATTTTTATTTCATATAAAAGTCTATTACATGTCTAAAAGAAAGTCTTTACAAAGGAGAACTTCTACAAAAAGGAAGATTCTAAGACTACAGCCAGGCGCAGCAAGGGCCATGCGCCCCCTGCCAGGCGCATCCTCTGTCAGGCGCATCTCTTCAGCGTCTTAGTCAGGCGCGTCTCTTCATCATCTCAGTTAGGCGCATCTCTTCAGCGTCTCTGTTCGGCGTATCTATTTCAGCATCTCAGTTAGGCGCATCATCTCAGCCTATGCGCTCTACTTCGACCCGATCTAGTGCTGCGGCTAAAGGAGAAGCTTTGAACAGAACCAGAGTGGGCAGCCAACCCCACTCTAGCTGGAGGAAGAGCTCTCCAAAGCCCAAGGAAGAAGAGAGCATCGCAATTCTGATCTGTGGCTCTTCCAGCATAACGGAGATGGGGCTCGAGCATTCCGATCTTTGGATGCAACAGGCACCTTTGGCCTGCCTCAGAACCCCGCAATTTTGACTTTTGGATGTAACAGTCACCTTCAAGTGCATGAACGAAGACAACTCGTCGCATCTTCACCCTCGGAGCATCTTGTCAACAAAATATGCTCGAGCAAATAAGTTCATTCGGGAAGACGAGAGAACAAGAAGCAAACTCTCTCCTTGCTGTTATTTATAGGTCGGGCAAATCAAACCCATACGCCAAGTGGCGGGCTCTCCGAATCCCGTGTAATGAATTTGCATTTATGGTGATGAACCTGACCCTTCGAATTTGGCCAAGTCAAAACGGCTGTTTAAAGCACTTGAAGAACTCAACAGTCGGACCAATAAAGACGCGTCATGCAAACGGATGCGCTGGTCAGATATCGCGCATCGAACAGACGCGCCCATCAGTACCAAGCACCCTGTATGGATGCGCTCAACAAAGCATAGATCCATGCGTCCTAATCAACATGGACCCGTGCGCCCAGTGGGGTACAAATCGACGCATCACCCCATCAAGCAATTAATGCCAAAGTGACAGAGTTGGCAGCACGTCCCCCGAGGACTGAACAGTTGGCAGCTTCGTAGAAAATGAAGCATCGCTGACGTCCGCTTCATCATTACTTTCCTCCGACGATTACAACCCATGTGGCCGACCAACCACTCACATGCACCTCCGCAGTCATGCGCCCGAAGACTCGCATGCGCCTCAAAAGTCGTACGCCCAGACTAGTTCGTAACTCCTAAAGGTTGCAAGCCAAAGTCTTCTCGTGCGCCCAATCCCAGGCGCATCCTATCAGATTACCCTCCACAAAATCCGAGATCTTTGAGCTACGGACATGCGCCACGTGTCTATTGACTCAATTCTGCCTATGAAAGGGTGCTAATCACCCAAGATCTCAGCAACAGAAAGATCCTCTCCCCTGCTACGTGCCAGCCCACAAATGCAGCATGAAGGATTCAACCAACAAATGATGGTGCATCATCCATGCGCCTCCCACAACTTCAACCACGTGGCGTTCCCACATACAGGCATATCCTACATATACGCGCATGAGCAGCCCAACCTGCTGCTTATAAATAGAGGGATCATCTCCTTCTTCCACACACACACAGACATACAGAGACGCACAGTCAAAGACAGTCGCAACCAGAGCATCAGAGTTCACTCACAGAGATCGGAAGAGACACTTAACGTCTTCTTCCTCTCTGCAAGCTCCAGCACCCAGAGCAACTCAGACCTTCAGAGAACCGAAAACCGTCGTCAGATCGTCAACGGAGTCAACGCATTACCACTCTCCATCGACACAGGACCCAGCTATAAACAAAAGTGTACTCCTAGGACTACATCTAAGTCCTAAATTGTAACATTGTTCTGTTTGTAATTGAAATTGTAATCAAAAGATTTTAATGGCGAACAAACTGGCGACTCTGCTGGGGACCTCTTTCTCCTCTGCTGAGAAAGCTGTGTCGCAATCTGACGATGTAAAGGTGGGCTCCTCCCATAAGACGCTGGTCGTACGTCTCAATCAACAGGCGTATGAGGAGTTTATCTCTGAAGGCAGTACAAGTCCTTCGAAGCGGCTGCCGAAGCCGAAGAAGGCTTGCCAAGTCTGGGTGCACAAGGTCGAGGCCCCTGGCACCACCACTGAAGGAGATATGCCGATGCAGCCTACCCTTTCCGCTGACGTCCTCAGCAGCCAAGATGCACCTACGGATGCAGCATATCCCTCGGGGAAGCATGGGGCCGACCATATTCTCCAACCTTCTTCTTTTCAGACAAAGAAGATGCGTCGACGGAGCAGGGGCACAGCTAACGCCCTATGCAGTAACTCTGATGCGCCACAGAAGGCATCTATCTTTGACAGACTCAGTCGCTGTCGTGTCGAGGATAATTTGGACTTTGAGTACTATGTGCCTCAGCGGGCTGATACGTAGAAGTCAAAGGCAGCACGGGCCATGCGCCTCGAACGTGTTATGCCAGCAGTGAGCCAGAGGCATGTACTCACAATTATGCGTGCTGCCAATGGTAAACTGTACAAGGTTGACTCGGGTGCTTCTGCGCCAGAAACGAGCCGACCTTCAAAGTCCTTGTCACACTTGGGCGCATCTGCTGCGTTTGCAACCAAGTCATGCAGGGCAAACTCAGTAGTCTTGAACCCCCGTGCCTACATTGGTTGTACGTCTGAGGCTGGTTCAAGTCACTCTAAATGTTGCTCCCCCACTATTAATCTGGGCGCATCTTTTGCGTCGAATCAGGGGTTGCAGCATTCACTTGACCACCCCGGCGCTTGGCCCTGCCATGCGCCTGATGGGGGTGTGAAGGTGGTACTCTCCTCCAACGATTTGCGTAACATGATCACTCACAAACGCCGATCAGGAGAGTCGACTGACAAGCACAATGCGCCCCTCACAGGGCACACCTGTGCTGTAGTCACCATCAACTGTTGTTGTAAGACAGCACTCCCACCAAGGCAGTTCGTGTTCCAGCAGCTGCAATCATCAACGCCCCTCCAATATCGCCTCGGGAAGAAGGTCTCAACTGAAGAGGAGCCAGAACTAAAGGTTGATTCTTGCAACGTAGTCTCTAACTCCCTATCAATTCGAAAGGCGACTGACAACTCCTCGACCTCGTCCTCACCCAAGAGCCAGCCGAAGAAGACCAAGACGACCATCCCGTCCTCAGGAGTGTTTGAGGGCACCCGGAGAAGAAAGAAGATTTCAGAGGAAGCTGGGGGTAGTCAAGCCCCTGTGGATCTTCATCCCGAAGACAAAGTTGGCCTCCCGAACATAGTTGGAGGTAGTCAAGCCCCTGTGGATCTTATCCCGAAGACGAAGACATCCTCCAGAACAAAGCTAGGGGTAGTCAGGCCCTTGTTGATGCGCCTCCCGAAGACGAAGATGTCCTCCAGAACATAGCTGGGGGTAGCCAAGACGAAGCTCCGGGGGAAGTTCCTCATCTACAAGAGAGTGAGGCTAAAAGCGAGGCTTCAACCGATCCATCCACTTCCAGTCACGTCATGACAGTATACATGACGGGAGGCGGTAATACAGAGTCAGATGCGCCACCAGCAGATCTCGTTCAGCGCATGGATACCTTGGAGGACTCAAGACCCTCTCTGCCTCCATACAGACACTAACTCAAGAAGTATTCGAGATACGGTCAGCTTTAGACAGAGCACCTTCCACTAATCCTGACCCAGGAATCAACGGGGAATCAAGTGTGCCGCTTCAACGGGCATCCTTGAATACTGATTGCCGTGAAGCACCGCGTGTGTCAGAACCTTCGAATGTACAGCTCTAGACTGTACCACCTTCTCCAACTCCCAGCTCTACGAAAGACATGGTGGAGATGATCAAGAACTTGCGTGAGCGCTTCGAGTCGAAGAACAGACAGAAGGAGCGCCAGAAGATGGGGATCCCGCAACCATACCACCTCGAATGGAACAAAGTGGTTTATCCGCCCAAGTATAAACCACAAACATTGACGCCATACGACGGAAAGGACTCTCCACGCCGTTATCTGACGTACTTTCAGTCTCAAACGGGACATCTCCCGAAGGAAGACGCGCTACTCACCAGCCTATTTGTCGGAGCACTGAAAGGAGTGGCTTACGACTGGTACTGCAGTCTCCCTGACAACTCCATATCTTCCTTCGACGACTTGACACGTCTCTTCCTCGATCGTTTCTACGACGGAGGGAAAGACATGACAATGGCGTCCCTGATAGAGGTGCGTCAGAAGAAAAAGGAGACAGTTCGAGCATTCATCGAACATTTTCGACAAGCCTGCTTCAGACTACCTCCGGGTATGCCAGAACATGCACTCATCTCCTCATGCAGCAAGAACATGCTTCCTGCGATCAAGCTCTGGCTCAACTCCACTCCTCCTCCCGACTGGAGCTCATTGATTATTGAGGCTGAAGCAGCAAAAAAGAAGGCATGTAATGCTCGCCTTCTAGCAGTCAGTTTCTCTGCTTTCGAAGACAAGGAAAAATGGCCTACTGCCAACAACCCTGGTCGTGAGACGAAGAGGAAGCAGGCGTTGACTGTCAATGCCTCCAAAGGCGTACAAGCACCTACTCAGAAGCCTCTGCTTGTGCCAAGGCCAAAAGAGGTCTATTCTTTCAACGATGAAGACACCTTGCAACTCTTCGAGATGTTGAAGCAGGGTGACAAGATTAAGTTATCGGACCCGAAGCATCCCGATGAGGTTGAGAGAGTTGACAATCCGAGGTACTGTCATTACCATCGGTTTATCGGACATCCAACCCAAGACTGTTACGTTCTCAAGAACTACATCCAGCGCATGATCAATGCAAATGTCATCTCCGTCGATTATGAGGAGAAGACAGTCTCGGCTAACCTGGTGTCGCTCTAATTCGGCACCTTGCCGCCAACTACAGCACAAAATGGCGTCATCCCCATCCCAAAGGCGACAATGGAGGTGGTCAATCTACCACCTACCCGTGACAACGTGAGTGGACTCATCCCACTCACCACATCTCGGGGAGAGATCTTATGGGTTCACCCAGATCTTGTCTCCGAAGTTACCCAACCGGGGGTACGCTCCACCTCCAAAGCTGAGGACAAGAAGATCAAGTCTTGCCGTATGGTCTCTTCCTCCGTGGAAGAGGCACTTCCTGTACAAACGTGTTCACAGCAGAACGCCCAATCCGACAGCAAACGGATTGGCCGAGGCTTTCAACAAGACTATCGTGAAGCTACTCAAAAAGGTCATGTCATCCAACAAACGCGACTGGGATGAAGTGCTCGACAAATGTCTTTGGGCCTACCGTACAACGGAACGGACTCCGACGGACAATACCCCGTTCTCCTTAGTCTACGGTAGCGAAGCGGTACTGCCTCTCGAGATTCAGATACCCTCACTCCGTGTAGTGATCACAAATCAATTGACAGAAGAACACAATCAACGTCGTCATCTGCGAGAATTGGAGGCTCTTGACGAAAAATGTCTCCTAGCTCAGCAGCGCATTGAACTCTATCAAGCCCGTATATCACAGGCTTTCAACAAAAAGGTCAAGCAAAGGACTTTCCAAGTTGGCGACCTGGTCCTAGCAGTCAGGAGGCCGATGGTGTTGACTCACAAAATACTAGGAAAGTTCGAGCCCAAGTGGGAGGGACCTTTCATCATAGAGACGGTATACTCAAACGGTGCTTACCGCCTCGCTCGATCGAACGGGGACTTGTTCATGATGCCCATCAACGGCAAGTTCCTTAAGAAGTACTACTCATGACACCTTTCAGACAAGTACTTCCATCTCTACCCAACAAGAGAGTCAGTGGGCCTGATCATCAGAGCTCACCTACACCTCCCCTTCACAAAATCTTATGCTTTCGAAACCCAGTTGTTCCATGGCATTCTATCTCCAGTAGAAGAACAACCACGTCCACAATACCTCTGAGTTGCTCCTCTACGCCATGCAAAGCAGAATCTTACACTACATAAGATTGTGCTACTTATCATGTTTACCACGTCCACATTACCTCTGAGTAAACATCCCATATAAACAACCCCCGCGTTGCCGTACATCGATCGCAGAACTTCCATGTCCATATTACCTCTGAGTAGTTTCGCGTATCCCCCCAGAGTCACTCCTACCACTTCCATAACACCTCTGAGTAGGAAGACTTCATCATTTGAACCCCATATTTGCCACGTCCACATTACCTCTGAGCAAACATGTCGGTTCTTTCAAACTTATTATTTGTACCTAAAAACCAAGGTATGCAAAAGATAATAGGTCCATACAAATTACTAGTTCATGACAGCAAAAATTAACACACTACAAAATTCTTTCTTTTTTATTTAAAAGTAAAGGATTACATCCCCAGCAGAAGTTGCAAAATAACAAAAAAAATACTACAATCCCTAAGCATCACTGGGATTGGCAGAAAGCTCTTCAATCCGATGCTTCAAGTCTTCCGCCCGAGTCTCTGCGGTCGCCAAGACCCGGCGTTCGGCTTCTTGACGCATCACCTCTACAGCTTCAAGGGCAGTATCATTCTCATACTTCTCGTCTAGCTGTTGCCGCTGGTGGGTGAGGGAAATAATCTAGCTAGTAAAAGTTGTTTCCTCCTCCTTAGATGCTACATGTTCAGCCTGGACTTGCTCAGCATCTAACAAGGGTTGGGCTCGCTGGTCTTCAAGGAGGCGGATCTTGGCGGCGACCTCCGCTATGCTAGCGTCCAACGAGGCCCGCAACTCCACCTTTTCCTGCGTGGATTGAGATAGCCTCTCTACCGCAGCCTCAGCCTCGGCCACCTCGCGGTACGAGACAGCCATCGTGGCCTGATACGATGACTCGACTTCAGCTATTAATTTCTCCTTTTCTGCTTCTATCAGAGCAGAAAAGTTATTTCGCTGGATACTCTGAAGCTCGGAAAGATGTTGGTCGAGCTCGGCCACCGACGCCTCCAGAATCTCGGCCATATGATCGTAGCCATGGTACGAACATATCAAACCAATGGAAGGGAGCGCCATGGCTCTTGCCATCGCAAAACTTTCGTTCGCATTTAGCACCATTGATACACCCTTCTGCAACATCTTGTACACTGTTTCAACAATAAACTGTACATACTCGTCCGGGTCTGCCAACACCTGAGGCGTCATAGCAGGAGTTGTGGGAGCTACGGTGAGGGACGGCGGACCTAAAGAAGATCCACCGACTTCAATCCGTGAGGTTGAAACCTCGACATCGAAGGACTCTCCCTCAACGGGGACTTGAACTTCGTCACTAGCCCGAGGTGCCAAGTGGACTGAAGGAGCCGGATGGGGCATCGATACTGTCCCCCAAGTGAAAAAGACAGGAGGAGTGTCCTCCGTAACAGGGCCCTTGCCCTTATCAGAGCCAATGACGGATGGTCCTCCGACATCCGGGATATTATTCTCGTCCGGGGCAGGGTGGCTCTCCCTTTCGTTCAAAGCGACGGGGTCCGCCCCTGACAGTTCAACCTCCCTCGGAGCCTGGCTCGAAAAATGAATCTCATCACCCGCATCAACTTTTCCTACAAGGACAGGTGTGGGGCTCGGCAGTGACGTCGGCCCTACCACATCAACCCCTACATCCAGGACAGCGGTATGGCTGGGCCACGAAGCCTCATGTGCGACCAGCGTCTCGGTACCACAACCAGGAAGAAGCCCAGCCAACAAATCCTTGTCAGAGACGTCTCCGCTAGACACGATCTCTCTGGAAGCTTGATCAACAACTTCTTGCGAGCCATCGTCAGAAGAAGACGAGCTCCATACTTCTTCCTCGTCCGGAAGGACTTTTTCCTCAATTTCCTCTGAGGCCCCGATTCCTTCAGGTACCCCCTTAACAGTCGGGTCTACTCCCGGTCGAGGCTGCATGTCGCCCTCTTGATGGACCGACCGAGAGACCTCAGCAACCTGAGGTGCTAATACATCTTCAGCCTCTCTTCTAACATAATCTGGAGACACCAAAATCTCCACAAAAGCGACGTCATCAGCACTTCCTTCCCTGAGAGATGCTATAATCGGAGGAATGCGCTCGTCGGAAGAGCTCGCCACCTCCTTTGGCCTACTAATACTCAGTTTCGAAACCCGAGATTTCTTCTTCGACACCTTCTAAAAGAGAAAGGGGGACATAAGTCACAGAAATCAAAGAATAAATCAGACTATGTAGGACATCTTTACCTCAGCGGGAGCTGATTCCGTTGGTATTACAGGTGGCACCCCCGGAGCTCCCACCTTCGAAGTCATCGCTTTCCTCTGTCTTTTTGGCACAGACGAACCAACCTCCACGTCACCTCGTCTCTTTCTAGCAGGGAGCTCGTCCTGAGTATCCCCTGTTGATGCTGCAGCAGCAGCCCGATAACCTGCAGCCGCCGGTGGACAATATGACCGTGCTGCCGCCAGCTTGTTTTTTGTTGCCTCTAGCTGGGTGCCAACAATGAAACTAGTCTCCCTGTTATAATCTGGGGACACGGTGTTCATGGCGCAATACAGCTTCACAGCCGAATACAAGATTTGCGACCGAGGGTTGTGAACTGGAGTAGTGAAACGTACTCCAGTGCATCCGGTGTTGTAATATTGCCACCCCCGGGTCCCATCCAGTAAACTTCCGACGAACCCCAGCCAATTACTGGGGATCCTTAACATCAGCTGGGTGTAACCAAACTGGCGCACAAACCGGCTCGGTAAATACGGCTCCAGATAGCACTTATTTTTGTTGCGGTAGACCAAATGGGACGGTCGAATACTTTGCAACCAGCGAAACCCCATGTCGGCAGGGCGATCGCATCTTCACCGGAGTCTTCCAGTTCTTGGTCAGCCTCGAAGTTTGTGAAGACAGGACTGACCTTGGAGATCTCCCACCCTTGAAGATAAGACAAAACCTTCCTACAGACAGTGACACCAGTGTGCAGCCACTTCCTCTTATAGAAGCGACGGATAAAGGTGTCACCTTCAACATGATCCTCTTCAGGGCCTAAACCCATGCGCGTCGGCGGAAGAACCTAAGCGCATCATCAGGACAGAAGTCTATACGCGTCGACAACAAGGAGTTAGGGCACAGCAACAGGATGCAACTCATCCGTGAAAAGGTTAGGAACTACAAAGTCAGTAGACACCCACCCGTCACCGCTGGTCGAACGTCGACGGGAGTCACAGTGACGATAGGAGCGCCCTCCTCATCTAACTCCATCGGCTCCTTACCCCGACCTTGTCCACGGCCAGCACCACCGCGAGGATTTTGGGCGCCATTCCTCGAAAAGGACTAAAGGTTCTCAAAGAAGAAGGAGAAAAGAACTCTAAACAAGAAGAAAGGTTTGGCAGAAAGTAGAAGACTCTCTCTCTCTCTACTAGATGCCTATTTATAGGCTTGGGTGACGTCAGCCGCCGCTTAGGGTTCTACGAAGTGATAATTACATATAAACCAAAAGATCATCATTATTCTTTCCATTTATTCCAAAGCGTTGTCATTTAGCATTTAAAACTGAAAGGAGCATGCGCCTCATCACAGATGCGCGGAACAATCATGCGCCCCGAACAGTTATGCGTCCCATTGAATTCAACACCATGCTTCTTATTCAAAGTATTCCAAAACTTGACAAAAAGTTTTGAAAACTTTGAAGGGGGTCTTGTAGAAGCAAGGAATTTCAGGCGCATCCAAAGGCCAGAATTCCTATGTGCCTAACATTACATGCGCCAGGCAGCTCAGATGAAGTACTTGGCACATCAAAAGACAGCAAGAGTATAGACATCAAAAGAGGATTTTTATTTCATATAAATGTCTATTACATGTCTAAAAGAAAGGCTTTACAAAGGAGAACTTCTACAAAAAGAAAGATCCTAAGACTACAGCCAGGCGCAGCAAGGGCCATGCGCCCCCTGCCAGGCGCATCCTCTGTCACGACCCGCACCCTGAAGAGGGGCACGAGCACGTGGTTACGTCCAGCCTACGCCGCAGAATCGACGGTAGAACGTTGTATATAGGGTCTGTAAATACTACGACTAAAATAGATAAATGTACCTGTATAGTATATATACTCCGAATGGAGGTGACATAGCAATACAGTCTCAATCACTTATATCAAAACTAAGGTAGATAGCATGGAAAGGAAATATGATAGATAAAATAGGAAATGAGTCCAAGATCCACAAGTCAGAGCTATACACAAACATCCAGAGTCTCATAAAGTATATATAATAGATACTACAAACTGAAATGTAGTAGCTGGCTCGTAGGCCAGGCAAACCTAACTAAACTATGCTACTCAGGGTGAGCAAAGTCTAGTGGCTCTACCAATAAGCCACGGTCTAAGTCTAGTCCATCAGACTCGACCCCATAGTAGGTCGGACAATCAGCCTCTGAATCATCTGTAAAATTTGTCAACGGTATCCTGTAAGAAAATTGAGCAAGTACAAACACCAACATCAGTTCCATATGAATTGAGAAATACTATAAGAGACAGTAATAATGAAATACAAGACAAAGATATAGGCGACTTGGGAACCATTTGAAAGCCGGGTTACAATCCCTGAACCAAACAAGGACCAGAGTTGTAACCCTTCTTTCAAACAGGACTTAGTCTCAAATCATGGTACAGTATAAAGACAGATAGTGCATATGAATAATGGAAACATAGCATAGTGAGAAGTACAGAAAGTAAGGCTGAACTGGAATATAAGATACGCTAATAAATGTAAAAGGTGATTTGAACTATTAGAGCGATATGTGAGCGGCTAGGGAAGCAAGAGATGGTTATCCACTTGGCCCGGCAATCCGTGGTGTCCTCAACGGAGAGTCATGCCGTCCAACCTAGATAACTGGTAATGGGGTATCTACTACACCCTACGTGAGGTGAGGGTGGTGCTAGCAAAATATAGTTACAGGGAGGCTTTGATCACATAACCCCTAATAATTCCCCCATCCCCGAATAGTATCACGGATCCGGACATATCACGTCATGACACAGGGTTCGAGAGTAGGGGGCTAGCCCACTCCCAAATCAATGTCTATATAAGTACAGAAACACAGAAATATCACATACTCATATACCAAGGGAGTTTAGGAATAATATCTCATAACAGGATCCGACGTATACTAGTCCGTGAACCGTCGTGTCGGGAATCAAGTAAAACACTACAACTGAATCGGATATAGTAGATATCAAGATAATAAAAACTATCAGTGAATGTACTCGCCTGTGGTCCTGAGCTGATAGGGTGAACAGACGCTCAGAGTGATTACAGACCTAAAATAAGATACTATGAGTCAAACAGGGCTTAATACTGAAAAAGGAAACTAATTCAAGTCATGAATGCAAGTCTAAGTCAAAACTAGGTAAATCTTGGTCAAACTGAGTCATACTAGGTCATTCTAGTTCATACTAGGTCATATTAGGTCACTGGGAGTCAATCCAAGTCAAACTAGGTCAAACGGGATCAAGGGTTGACTTACGGTTGACCTTTTGTCAAAAAGTCAACCCTGGTCAACTCTGGTCAACTCTGGGTCAACCCTAGGTCAAACTAGTCTAATATTGACCAACTGTTGACTTTCAGTCAACTGGTCAACTCTGTTTTGATTTTGGTCAAATCTGGTCGCTTAAAGGCTAAGTTTTACTCCCGGTTGACTTTTGTTGACTTTTGGTCAAAAAGGTCAACCGACGTCAAAACTAGTCTATGAGCACCATATTTGATCATTACCAACCAAGGAAATCAAGTTCTAACTCTATCTTAGACTCCAAACACTAATACCCTATTTTCTAGGTAAACTTACATTACCCTACCAAGGTAAATCCCGATACCTCGCCCAATACCAAGGAAACCCCGCTAATACCCAAGATACTAGCCTAGGCTCCTTAGGGTAGCTAGATACCAACCTATCTAAGGTTTACCTACCAAGAAAAATAGGTATCCTAGGTGTCTAGGCTATGTTAGGATACATGTGTATTGGTTTACCTATTACCTAACCCATATCATGTATTACCCTCACATCTCTCTAGCACTCACTCACACACAACACTCTCACAATATCACACTCTAATGGGCTTCTCTATAGGTTTTTCCTATTAGCTATTTGCTATACTCAATTAGGCTCTCACACACACACTCATAAATGGCTCACACACACACATCTCAACTCACAAATACACACACACACACACAAGACTATATTGGACTGATTTGAGAAGCAAATGTGGACTGAATTGGAGTGGTGAATGGGCTAAATTTGTGGGCAAATAGGACAGCCAACAATGGGTAAAATCTGGACAGGTTTTTGGCTTAGGGACTGTCATCTGTGGGACAGCACATTGGGTGATGTAAGGGGCTGTTTTAGGGACTGATTTGTGGGCTGGAAATAGGATGTACAAGGCTGGTTTGTAGGGTATTTTTGTGGACAACAGTGTGGCCAAAACTGGACTGGTTTTTAGTGGTGTGTTAGGGCTGATTGTAGGGGGTGTATTGGACTGAAATGTGGGCAGTAGATAGTCTGGAATGGGGACTGGTGCAGGACAGCCATGAGGGTGGTTTTATGGGCTATGAAGGACAGTCACAAAGGGGGTTTAATGGGCTGTTCTTGACAGCCAAGTAAGGCAAAATCTGGACAGTTTTGTTAATCAAGTTGGACTGTCAAGTGTGGATTTTGGGGGACAAATCAGGACAGCCATGTAAGCTGGGAATGCTGTTGTTAAGGGCAGCAGGAAATAGGTTTTTTTCCTCCCCCTCCTTATCACTCCACTTCTCAAATTCCCCCCTCTCTCACAACCTATTAAACACCACACACCCATACTCTAATCCCTCTCTACCAACACAAACACACACACAAATACACATACTCTCACACTCACTTGGCCGAACCTGTGTGCCCCCATCCAACACCAATATACACACCACATTCCCACCATAACATTTCCACATATATATATAACCCAATATATATACTTATATATATACATAGAGATTAATATATATATCACCACATATATATATATATATATATATATATATATATATAGATATTAACAATATGATACATTATGATATATAGGCAAACTCATTTCTAAACACATGAAAATCTGGAATTAATATTAGAACACACTAAAATTAATACACAAACAATTTATATGTGTCCAAATAGGGGGTTTTCCCATTAGGACACGATCCTACATATCGGACACCTCTGCAAGTGTCCAAATGGACACAAAATGGACTCAAATGGACACAAAACCAAGGGGGTCATTCCTATAGGTCAAAACCATCCTAATGCATGAAAAGAATGAGAAGGAGAAGGGATTTATACCTCCCGGTGACTCAAACCGATCCCGAAATGCCACCGACACGTAGGAATCCCAAACGGACATGAACAAGCTCCGAATCCTCTCAAACTGGGGGAGCTCCTTCCTTGGCTAGAATGGAGAAGGAAGGAAGAAGATTTGGTGAAGAAATAGGAAGATTTGGTGATGATTTGAATAGTGATGACTCTCTAATTAATTTGGGGAAGAACAAGAGAGAGAATGAAAGAAGAGATAATGTTGGATGGAGGAGCCTTATCCACTAGATGTGGCCGGCCACTATAGGGGTTTGGTCCTATTAGGGAAAGTCCAAGAAAGGCCCCCTTTCTAATCTATTTACTAATACATGGAAAGGGGTTTAAGTCGGGGGTAGTTTGGTCAATCCTAAAACACTAATCCATATTAATCCTAACCAAAATAATTAGTCTAGTCACTAACTAAAATAAATTACATGTGGGCCATGGCTAACTAGTGTGTGGGCCCGCTAGAGTCAACACTACCCCGGGTCCCCGATACAAGTCGGAATGAGTTGAAATTCGAACCCGACTCAAATAATCCCCAAATAATACAATAAATAAATAAATAATTCCAAAATAATTTTAAAGTGGAAAATTACCAAAATATCCCTGTTCATGAAAACTGGGGGTGACAAATCTATCCACCTTAAAAAAATTTGTCCTTAAAATTAAAACAAACAGACACTGAATCACATGCAGAAACAAAATTATACCTCAGGGCTCGAAGAGATAAGGGAAACGCTCCTACATGTCGTCAACCCTGGTCAACTCTGGTCAACTCTGGTCAACTCTAGGTCAACCCTAGGTCAAACTAGTCTAATATTGACCAACTGTTGACTTTCAGTCAACTGGTCAACTCTGGTTTGGTTTCGGTCAAATCTGGTCGCTTAAAGGCTAGGTTTGACTCTCGGTTGACTTTTGTTGACTTTTGGTCAAAAAGGTCAACCGACGTCAAAACTAGTCTATGAGCACCATATTTGATCATTACCAACCAAGGGAATCAAGTTCTAACCCTATCTTAGACTCCAAACACTAATACCCTATTTTCTAGGTAAACTTACATTACCCTACCAAGGTAAATCCCGATACCTCGCCCAATACCAAGGAAACCTCTCTAATACCCAAGATACTAGCCTAGGCTCCTTAGGGTAGCTAGATACCAACCTATTTAAGGTTTACCTACCAAGGAAAATAGGTATCCTAGGTGTCTAGGCTATGTTAGGATACATGTGTATTGATTTACCCTATTACCTAACCCATATCATGTATTACCCTCACATCTCTCTAGCACTCACTCACACACAACACTCTCACAATATTACACTCTAATAGGCTTCTCTATAGGTTTTTCCTATTAGCTATTTGCTATACTCAATTAGGCTCTCACACACACACTCACAAATGGCTCACACATACACATCTCAACTCACAAATACACACACACACAAGACTATATTGGATTGATTTGAGAAGCAAATGTGGACTGAATTGGAGTGGTGAATGGGCTAAATTTGTGGGCAAATAGGACAGCCAACAATGGGAAAAATTTGGACAGGTTTTTGGCTTAGGGACTGTCATATGTGGGACAGCACATTGGGTGATGTAAGGGGCTATTTTAGGGACTGATTTGTGGGCTGGAAATAGGATGTACAAGGCTGGTTTGTAGGGTGTTTTTGTGGACAGCAGTGTGGCCAAAACTGGACTGGTTTTTAGTGGTGTTAGGGCTGATTGTAGGGGGTGTATTGGACTGAAATGTGGGCAGTAGATAGACTGGAATGGGGACTGGTGCAGGACAGCCATGAGGGTGGTTTTATGGGCTATGAAGGATAGTCACGAAGGGGGTTTAATGGGCTGTTCTTGACAGCCAAGTAAGGCAAAATCTGGACAGTTTTTTTAATCAAGTTGGACTGTCAAGTGTGGATTTTGGGGGACAAATCAGGACAGCCATGTAAGCTGGGATTGCTGCTGTTAAGGGCAGCAGGAAATGGGTTTTTTTCCTCCCCCTCTTTATCACTCCACTTCTCAAATTCCCCCCTCTCTCACAACCTCTCAAACACCACACACACATACTCTAATCCCTCTCTACCAACACAAACACACACACAAATACACATACTCTCACACTCACTTGGCCGAACCTGTGTGCCCCCATCCAACACCAATATACACACCACATTCCCACCATAACATCTCCACATATATATATAACCCAATATATATACATACATATATATATATATAAATATATAAATATATATATATATATATATATATATATATATATATATATATTTTTTATATATATATATATATATATATATAGAGAGAGAGAGAGGAGGAGAGAGAGAGAGATTAATATATATATATCACCACACATATATATATATATATATATATATATATATATATATATATATATATATATATATATATATATATATATATATATATATATATATATATATATAGAGAGAGAGAGAGAGAGATTAATATATATATATCACCACATATATATATATATATATATATATATATATATATATATATATATATATATATATATATATATATATATATATATATATATCACCACTTCTCAAATTCCCCCCTCTCTCTCTCTCTCTCTATATATATATATATATATATATATATATATATATATATATATATATATATATATATATATATATATATTAACAATATGATACATTATGATACATAGGCAAACTCATTTCTAAACACATGAAAATCTAGAATTAATATTAGAACACACTAAAATTAATACACAAACAATTTACATGTGTCCAAATAGGGGGTTTTTCCATTAGGACACGATCCTACATATTGGACACCTCTACAAGTGTCCAAATGGACACGAAATGGACTCAAATGGACACGAAACCAAGGGGGTCATTCCTATAGGTCAAAACCATCCTAATGCATGAAAAGAATGAGAAGGAGAAGGAATTTATACCTTCCGGTGACTCGAATCGATCCCGAAATGCCACCGACACGTAGGAATCCCAAACGGACACGAACAAGCTCCGAATCCTCTCAAACTTGGGGAGCTCCTTCTTTGGCTAGAATGGAGAAGGAAGGAAAAAGATTTGGTGAAGAAATGGAAAGATTTGGTGATGATTTGAATAGGAATGGCTCTCTAATTAATTTGGGGAAGAACCAGAGAGAGAATGAAAGAAGAGATAATGTTGGATGGAGGAGCCTTATCCACTAGATGTGGCCGGCCACTATAAGGGTTTTGTCCTATTAGGGAAAGTCCAAGAAATCCCCTTTTATAATCTATTTACTAATACATGGAAAGGGGTTTAAGTCGGGGGTAGTTTGGATAATCCTAAAACACTAATCCATATTAATCCTAACCAAAATAATCAGTCTAGTCACTAACTAAAATAACTAACATGTGGGCCATGGCTAACTAGTATGTGGGCCCGCTAGAGTCAACACTACCCCGGGTCACCAATACAAGTCGGAATGAGTTGAAATTCGAACCCGACTCAAATAATCCCCAAATAATACAATAAATAAATAAATAATTCAAATATAATTTTAAAGTGGAAAATTATCAAAATACCCATGTTCATAAAAACTGGGGGTGACATCCTCCGTCAGGCGCGTCTTTTCAGCGTCTCAGTTAGGCGCGTCTCTTCAGCGTCTCAGTCAGGCGTATCTATTTCAGCGTCTCAGTTAGGCGCATCATCTCAGCCTATGCGCTCTACTTCGACCCGATCAAGTGTTGTGGCTAAAGGAGCAGCTTTGAGAAGAACCAGAGTGGGCAGCCAACCCCACTCTAGCTGGAGGAAGAGCTCTCCAAAGCCCAAGGAAGAGGAGAGCACCGCAATTCCGATCTGCGGCTCTTCCGGCATAACGGAGACGGGGCTCGAGCATTCCGATCTTTGGATGCAACAGGCACCTTCGGCCTACCTCAGAATCCTGCGATTCCGACTTTTGGATGTAACAGTCACCTTCAAGTGCATGAACGAAGACAACTCGTCCCATCTTCACCCTCGGGAGCATCTTGTCAACAGAATATGCTCGAGCAAATAAGTTCATTCGGGAAGATGAGAGAACGAGAAGCAAACTCTCTCCTTGCTGCTATTTATAGGCCGGGCAAATCAAACCCATGCGCCAAGTGGCGGGCTCTCCGAATCCCGTGCAATGAATTTGTATTTATGGTGATGAACCTGACCCTTCAAATTCGGCCAAGTCAAAATGGCTATTTAAAGCACTTGAAGAACTCAACAGTCGGACCAATAACGATACGTCATGCAAACGGATGCACCGGTCAGATACCGCACATCGAACAAACGCGCCCGTCAGTACCAAGTGCCCTGTATGGATGCGCTCAACAAAGCATAGATCATGCATCCTAATCAACATGGACCCGTGCGCCCATTGGGGTACAAATCGACGCATCACCCCATCAAGCAATTAATGCCAAAATGACAGAGTTGGCAACACGTCCCCCGAGGACTGAACAGTTGGCAGCTTTTACAGAAAACGAAGCGTCGCTGACGTCAGCATCATCATTACTTTCCTCCGACGTTTATAACCCACGTGGCTGACCAACCACTCACATGCGCCTCCGCAATCATGCGCCCGAAGGCTCGCATGCGCCTCAAAAACCGTACGCCCAGACTAGTTCATAACTCATAAAGGTTGCGAGCTAAAGTCTTCTCATGCGCCTAATCTCAGGCACATCCTATCAGATTACCCTCCACCAAATCCGAGATCTTTGAGCTACGGACATGCGTCACGTGTCCTTTGACTCAATTCAGCCTATAAAAGGGTGCTAATCACCCAAGATCTCAGCAACTAAAAGATCCTCTCCCCTGCTACATGCCAGCCCATAAATCCAGCATGAAGGATTCAACCCACATATGATGGTGCATCATCCATATGCCTCCTACAGCTTCAACCATGTGGCGCTCCCATGTACAGGCGTATCCTACATATGTGCGCATGAGCAGCCCAACCTGCTGCTTATAAATAGAGGGATCATGTCCTTCTTCCACACACACACAGACATACAGAGACGCACGGTCAAAGACAGTCGCAACCAGAGCATCAGAGTTCACTCACAGAGATCAAAAAAGACACTCAACATCTTCTTCCTCTCCGCAAGCTCCAGCACCGAGAGCAACTCAGACCTTCAGAGAACTGAAAACTGTCGTCAGATCGTCAACGGAGTCAACGCATTACCACTCACTCCATCGACACAGGACCCAGCTATAAACAAAAGTGTACTCCTAGGACTATATCTAAGTCCTACATTGTAACACTGTACTGTTTGTAATTGAAATTTCAATCAAAAGTTTTTAATGGCAAACAATTAGGGGATAGTATATACGGATGAGTGGCTGAAAAATGTCGAACGGACGCTGAAGATAGCGAAGATTCCAGATGACCTGAAGGTTAAAGTTGCAAGCATGCGACTTTTTAATCTTGCCAGATCCTGGTATCGAGAGGAGCATCAGTTAGCTGTACCCTTGATTCTCTGGACAGACTTTAAAACTCTGTTCAAAGAGAAGTTCTTTCCAGATGTGGAGCAAGATGAGCTTCGGATGCACTTCGAGGCATTACAGCAGGGGAACATGACTATAGCAGAGTACACATCGGAGTTCACCCGACTTAGCAGGTTCGTAGAGAATCTAGTCAGCACAGCAGAGTGGAGGGCTTGGAGGTTCATGAAGGGCCTCACCAGAGAGTTGCGGCGTGCAGTGGCGATCAGCCAGGCGATGACTTATTCGAGCATTCTCAAGATTGCTCAAGCGGTGGAGAAGGAGATGGACCCAAAGCTCAAGAGGGATCGGGACATCGACAGCAGCAGCTATCAGACACCGGCGAAGAGGACTCAGATTCATGCAAGGCACAGCAGCCAGTACAGCAGCATCACCATCCAGCCATAGTTCATGCAGATCAGCCATAGAGGTAACAGTTGGCGGTCACTTGCAACTACTATCACCGCCTAGGACATCATTACGACGAATACCGCAAGAGGCTGAGGCTTTGCTTGTTTTGTGTATCACCTGCTCACTAGGTCAAAGATTGTCTAGAAGCCGCTGATCGCGCAGCCCAGGGACGAATACGAGGAGCACCGGGACCGCAGCAGGAGGACCTACCTCTTCAGGTCCAAAAACCGCATGGAGTTCAGCCAGAGGGATGAGTCTACCTTCTGACAGCCGAGGAAGTGGACACCATCCTGATTCCAGACGAGTACTAACGACCGGAGGCACTTGTGGATCGCTACCTTTCTTTCGATGTTCCTTTTTTGCATTACTTTGTTGTTTCTCCATTCGAGACTTGTTTCTGCAGTCTCTATCTTACTGTTGTTTCATCGTACCTAGTGGCTAGTTGTTGACTGTTGATCGTCTCTTGGTATCCAATAAAAAAAATTATTCTAAAAGAACAGATATTATCACTCTCTATTCAGATCTAGAATTTTCATAAATTTCTTGAAATTATTTTGGAAAGATTGAGAAAATATTCGACAACCCACTATGACCTGGATCATGGAGACCGTGAGTCCACTGCAGCTAGCTGCGCACTGGCGTAGGAGGGGCTCTAAGTCAAATTAATCACATGTAAATGTGGGTTCTCGAATATTATCGAGATTAAGTCCTAAGATCTTAATATCTTCTGATTATATCGGATAAAGTTGATAGAGATATCTCGATAGTCTATTATTATCGGGACCATGGAAACGAAGGTTCACTTCAGCCAGATGCTTAGTGGCGGGACAGGAATTATAGGGAAAGTGATTTCAGATATACAAGATTGACGGATACTATTGAGACATTATCCTGTGATCATGATTTCTGCGACTATCATTTCATTCCACTTTAAATCGTGTCAATTTCAAATTTTGTATCTGTTTACCTTATCGTGCAAAATCGTACCATTTTGAAATTTTGAGGACAAAATTTTCTAAGGGGGGAGGTTTGTAACCTCACCTTCCAGATTTTATGAATTTGTAGTATTTAAATTTTGGAATATTATTTGTGTTGAGGATTAGTCATTTTTTAAAATTTTAATTTTCCTTGTGATTTTAAATAAAATATGTTTATTGTGAGGAGAATACTTTATAGTAATTGGAGTGTTCTTTAAGATTTCTAACAACTTTTTAACCAACTTCCTAATTACCTAACAACCCCCTAACCACTTTTGAGTAGATTTGTAAATACAGAATTGTTTGGGGACTCACTTGCATATTGACCATCCCATTCCTCCATTTTTTTAAGCCTTCTTTCTCTCTCTTTCTTTATTTTTTCCCTTCAGAATTCTCGAACAGAGAAGAGCTCTCCTCTCTTCAATTTCCTCTTCTCCTAAATTTCTCATCTGAGCCCTAGCCCTAACCCTAATTTCTTATGGAGAGCCGGCCATGGCGGGCGGTGCGGCTTTCTCCTTCGGCAACTAGGCCTAGGGTCTTCTCGACGCTCGACGGCCGACGGTGCTAGGCTGGGCGCGATTTCCATCTGAGGCGAGATCCGCTCCTCCACAACGAGCGGGGGATCATCAAGGCTTTCCTCCTCAAACGGCGACGCACGACCGATCGACGACGACCTAGGTGCGGTTTCTCCTTGCGTCGGCACGTACGGAGGTTTCTCCGACGATCCGATCTCCATCGACGTTCTTCGCTGCGGGATCAACAGTAAGTCTCGATCGAGTCGTGAGCAAATTTCAAATTTCCAATTGTGTTCTTAGTTCTTGGATCACTTTGTTGATCAATTTCCTCCATTCTTGTGGATAAAGTCTTGGTGGAAATCTCTGTTCAAACTGGTCGGTCGATCATTACTTCAAATTCGTACAGTCACCTTCCTAGCCAACGAAGATTTTGATCTAGGTAAAATTCTTGATTCATTATCCCTCTTAGATTCTTTACTGATTGATCAGGATTTCGGTATCGATTTTCTTTCTGTTCTTCAATTTTGCTGAGTAAATGACCACCTATTTTATTGCTGACAACAAATCGGTATGAGTGTAGGATCTCGTTGATCGATCCAATCAAGGAACAGTTGGGGACTCGAATCAATTTAGGAGTTCGAACCACTGCAGGATACGAGGGGATCGTATTCGACACCTTGGAGGTGTGTCGCATTCCAGATCAATCGCTTCTCAAGTAACATTCTATGTTTCCAACTGATTAAATAGTGTACTGTGTGGATTAGATTGATGGGGGTGTATGGGCAGGGATCGGGTCATGGATATGCAAGTGTTGTGTCCGATTTTGTTAGTATCAAGTTTTGCTCGTGTCTAGTCAAGTTTGGTGTAGAGGATCTGCTGGAATAGGGAGTATAGCCGTGTCGGGTGTTCGTGTCTGCTCGTGTTTGGTGTGACTCATGTTCGATCGTGTTCCTGGGAATTTCGTGTGCTCATTTCAACTGAAGAGCGAGGCGAGAGTCTTATTTGAAAATTAATTGTATGATATCTGGGTTGTGTTTGGAGCTATTTGAATGTGTGTGTTTCTTGCAATTGGTTAGTGTGCTGGTTTGCTTAGAGAGGTCAGTTAGGCGTTAATTATGAAATAGTAGGTTCAGTGAAGACTCTATTATATTCCTTTGTTGTGGAGTTCACATTACTTGAACTGAAAATTTGCATTGAGGAGGAGCTCTATACATCCCCCCTTTTGTGCTCTGCTTGGTGTGAGTGTTAGTTAAATGTCTATTTTAGAAGGTTGCTCGATTGGGTATGTGTTGGCAAGGGAAGCTTTTATGTAGAGGATTCAAAGTATTTCACCACTATCTTTGTTTCCTGAGTTGGTATTGAGTATTATTAGGGCCTGGAGAGCCATATTTAAACTTGCGGGCCATGGTTCAGTATAATTAGTAGATTTATAGATAATGTTTATTTTTTGTGGATTAGGCCAGAGTCTTTTACCTAAATTATTTTGTATGGGTCTGGGTTTCCAGCCTCCATTTTGGATTACTTATTCAGGATATGTTAATTTAGTTTAATTAGCATAGTAGTTAATATTTAGTAGTAAAAAAATGATTTCCAAAATTAGATTATATTGAGCAAATATTTTTACCAATATGTTGTTAAATATTTTGCCAAAAATCTATATAATTTGCTATGGAAATATTCCTAACATTTAGACTTTGTATTGTTTCTAGTTGGCTATCCTTTGATAAATGATTTGGTTAAAATATAGTATAAGGTATTTTTAAAAACTAGTACATAATTGCTACAATTTCATTTATACTATTTTGGTAGCAAATATTCTAGTATGTTTCAAACAATAATAGTATTATCTAAATAATATTTTACTAGCTTCCTTGCTAGCCAGTAGAAGTAGAGTTGGCTAATTTACATAGTGATTGGTTAGTTAAGTGATATTAGCTAGATTGACATTTTAGAATCTAACCAACTTGTATCAAATTCTTGGAGGACAGACTTATGCTCTACTACTCTCATGCAACCAAACCAAGGCAAGTACACCGACTCGAACCCTTTACTCTGTATTTATGTCTTACTTCATGTTCTCATATTGACACATTGTACACACGATTGTTCATTGTTCATTGTTCATTGTTCATCGTTCATCATTCATTATTCATAGTTCATTGTTCAGGGTTTTACTTGTACATTGGGTGGAGAAATACTACAGATATGTGACCAATCCTAAATTAGCTAGGCATTGTTTAATAGCTTAGGTCTCACATCGTGCACGTGGGACTCTAAGCCGTACCATTATTTATGTGCTCTTGTATCCTGTACTACCCCAGCCGGTCACATATTCTGATAGTTATTTCAAATGCATGTTACACTGATAGTATAGTTCATTGTTCTGGATCTGGTACTATAGTTCCATCGTTATTCATGTACTATAGTTCATGTTCCCGTGCTTATATCATTGTTCATTGTGCAGCATTTCAGTTTACTTTGTTTAGTGCTTCTTGTCGGGGTTGTACGTTGCTCTCTTCCTGACAGAATACGTTACAGGTATCTTGAGGATATGGTACCACCTTGGGCCAGAGCCCGAAGATGGTGGAGTTGTGTTTCAGGATGGACTTAGAGTTGTAGTGCTCTAAATTAGATCATTTTCTAGTTTATTTAGAGTTTGTATCATGTATATTATATTGAGTATTCAGGATTGTATAATTTTATTCTGGTTACCAGATTTGTCTCCGGATGATATTGTATTGACTTGGTAGATTGAGGAGATCTGTTCTGGGAACGTGTATACAGCTGTGTTGTTTTTGTATCTTATATCTTGGAGTTTTCTTTAGAATTGTACAGCTTACTTCGTCGTGTCCATCGACGAAGAATGGGCATGTACGACTCGTGACCGATTATTCGGGAGTGGGTCGTGACAGCCGCTGCTTGTGGAGGCGGGGTTCGATGTGGCGAGGCGGCGAGGGCGCGGCCCATCTGAGGTCGGAGGCACAGCGGTTCAAGGAGACCCGGAAGGTTCCAGCGGTAGAAGATCCGGCCAGGGCAGCGACCACGGATGGGCGACGCCGGAAAAGGTGTGGTTTGACCTTTCTCGTTTGATTTGGGTGTTGGCGGTCGGTTGATTTTGGGGATGATTGCGGCCGACGATGGCCGTGGCGGGTGGTTTGGCTGATGGTGTTGGTGAGGGACAGTTGTAGTTGTCGTGAGGGAGGTGTCGAAGATGGGTGACGATGGTGGAGCGGTGGCGAAAGTTCTCTCATATATGGTGGTGAAATTTGGGTACGTGGTTTGTGTCGCGGGTTCTGGGGGTCTCGATTGGCTTGGCCGAAGTTGGTCGGGTTTGTTGATGGCGGTGATGTCGAGTTATGGTGGCGGTGGTGATGATGACGAAGGCGGTGGAGTTGGCTGTGGTGTTTGTACAATGGTGGTGTTTGTGGGATGCAGGTGACGGTACGGCCGATGATGATGGCGAGGGTGTAGGTGGTCTGGTGCTGCGGGTGGAGCTGTCGAAGACGGGACGGGGGTGGTGATTTCACCGGTAGAGGCGGCAGGTGGTTGGCCGTGGAGGCAGCGGTGTTGATAATGGTAGATGGTGATGGTAATGGTAATGGGGGGTTCGATCATGATCGCGGCGAGGGTGAGCTAGAGTTAAGCTAGGGATAGGTTTAGATTGTGTCGGGATGTGTCCGACACGAGAGGCATATTGTATATGTATAAAAAATGGAATAAGATTGGGTGGACATAGACACGATGCACGGCGGCTATGGTGGATGATGGTGGAATTTGATATGAAAATTCTTGTGGAGAAACAAGTAACATAGCCCCTATATATAGGGTTGAGGATATTCTTAGTAGATAAAGACTATGCCTTATTTAAATCTGTAGAGATAATACATTTTTAATTTAAATCAACTTAAAAGTGGCTCACTAATGTCCAAGCTAATTTAAAGTAGATAATTTCTTATCTTTAATTTAAACTATCAATAAATTAAATTTTCTATTTAATTCACGATTAAAACAAGCAAATTTTAAATTACTTTTTATTTTACACTAATTAAATAATAAATAATTTTGAAAATGCGATTTATATAGAAATTTGTATTTTATAAAAACATTACTTATACTTTAGATAGCTAAATAAAAATAATTTGTCTTTTTAAAATAAGGCTTGACAAAAATATGATTTGTTATAATTTAAACTTAAACAAGGTAAAAATATTTATCTTATATAACTTCAAAAAATTACTTACTTTCTAGATTGAAAACCTATAATAAAAACCTTCGTACATATAAAACAAATATTTCGCATATGTATTCGCACTCGAAGTACAGATACACGCAACGTACAAATAAGAAAAGAATAAAAATAAAATCAAATACAAAAATTCAAAATCGTAGTAAAAGTTTTAGGGGGTTTACATGATTTAATCCCAATCTTCTCTGCAAGAGGCGGTTTAAACAAACCAATTGGGGTGGACCCATGCTTCATGCGCCTCTGGTGAGGACTAAGTGCGGTTGTGCTTTTGTGGCGACGAGTAGACCGTGCTTCTGGAACGATGGAACATCTGTGCTTTCAGGCAACGAGTGGACTTGGCTTCGAATGACGACGAGACTTCTGTGCGTATAGAGCAACTTAGGAAGCTGTGTTTTGGGATACAAGAGTCACTGTGCTGTAGGCGACAAGTAGGCTTGTGCTTCAGGTTGGCGAGGTTACTGTGCTTTTGGAGCGACAGGTTGACTTGCATTGGTTGCGATGGGAGTTTCCAAGTCTCTTGTAGAGAAGTGACTTAAGCTTCTGATCTGGTGCAGATGACTGTGCCGTGGGAATGGAGATGGTATGAGCATACCACCATCCTGTGCCTCATCTGGATGCAGGTAAGTAGCTGCACCTCTGAACAGTGGAGACGTTGGCTTCGAAATGAAGGGTATGATACCCTTACGCGTCTGAGATTGGCGCAGGTAGATAACCGCGTCTCTGTAGTAAAGACACTGGCTTCGGGAATAAAAGAAAGGGAGGAGGGCCCTACCACCATCTTGTTCCTAAGGTTGGCGCAGGCATGTGGCTGCACCTCTGGCTTGAAGACTCTGGCTTCTTCAAAGTGCTTAGTTACTGATATACTTCTGAGAGGCTGCGCCCACTAGAATATCAGAACATGCTTCGGTGGAGGTCAATCCTCTTGCATGTGTATCAAGAAGAACATAATTAGTCCCTTGTAGATCCTTCTAGGCTACGCTTCGATGAAGATCGCATCCTTGTACATCCTTCTAGGCTTCTGTCGAATCTGTACTAGATCCTCTGTAGAAGAACAGAATTAGTCCCTTATGTGTGGTCTTGATGTGTCTGTACTAGACTTTGGTAGACATGACAATGAAGGGACTTCTCTCCATATCTTATGTTTTGTCTTTTTAGCACTGAGCCTGAGTCTTTTGCCTCTTCTGCGCTTTGGCGAAGGGATGTCTTCAGCTGAGATTTTTCATGCTTCTACATGACCTACCATGAGCTTGATGTGCTGCTCCTCGATAGCTCTCCTCGCAAGCAAATGTCGCCATCCCGGGGATGCATTGTTGTTGGCATCCACAGCGGTTGAGAGGGCACGAGAGCAATATCTTGCGCGCATAAATTCCGTCCAAAGGGAGTTCAACAAGTGAAAATGCCACTACTAACGGACCGAGTGAGCTGCACGATGTCTATGAGTGCCCTGACCCCATCCCGCCCTCGGCGGTGGGTCGAGCAACTGACATCTAACTGGCCTATCTTCTACGCACCTTCCTAATCCGATTACCGCAAAGGAGAGTTGTTGCAAGACGCTATATATCATCGATGACCTTCAAAGGGGGCGAGCACGCCGATAGGATGTCATGTACCCTAGGATATGTCGCACCATAATGAGTCTGCCCCCAAGGAGAGGAGGTTGTCGCTCAACCCGCTTATATTTCTTCGGACCTTGGAGATGATCGGTTCGAAATGAATGGCACGGCTCCTCCTGCTGCTTATGGGACAACCAAGATACGTGAAGGGGGGATGCCTTCTGGAATCCAGCGCTGGCCGAAATCTCTGCTCTCGCCCCCGTGCCTACGGAGTCGTACACGAATAAACAGCTCTTGCCGCTGGTGACCTGCTTCCCGGACGCCTCCTCGTAGCTGTGTAGTAGCCTACGAATCTTTTTGATGGTGTGCTTATCGCCTGTCGAGAACACAATGACTTCGTCGGCGTAGGATAGGTGGGTGATCAGCAGACACCCACTAGTAGTGCAGTATCTGTTGAAACTAGCCGCCAACCCCATTCAGATGAGGTTCATGTTAAGCGCTTCATAGGTAATTATGAAGAAGGTGGCCGAAAGCGGGTCTCCCTAACGAACTCTGCGGTAGGATTTAAAGAAACCGGGCGGTGTCGCGTTGATCAGAATGGAGAAGCAGGAGTTGTTGATGGACCGCCATAGAACGTCTATCCAAATCTCCGAGAATCCAAACCTGCGGAGGACACGTATGAGGAACTACCGGTCTAGACGGTGTAAGCTTTCTCCATGTCAAGCTTCATCGCCATATTGCCTCCCATATTTAGAGTTCAAGTTGTGTATGAAATCCTGCATAAGGAGAATGTTGTCGACGATGCTACGGCCTCTGACGAAGCTGCTCTGCTCCTTGGATATAATTCTCGACAAAATGGAGACCATCCTGGAAGCGAAGATTTTAGCGAACACTTTATTAATGAAATTACAAACACTGATAGGTCTGTCGTCGTCGGATTCTACTTCTTAGGGATGAGGATGAGATATGCACTAGAAATGGCCCTAGGAAATGACAAGCCACCAAGGAATGTCGTCGCCGCCTCCACGATATCATCGCCAATGATGTCCTAACACTCCTCAAAGAAACCCCCCGAGAACCCGTCCGGTCCTGGAGCGCTCGCCTTGTTAAGGCTCTTCACCGCCAGGATCACCTCCTCTATCGATGGTGGGCGGGCAAGGATGAGGTTATCGTCGGTAGTGATCATCGATGGTATGGCGCTGAGGATGTCATCTCCATTGTCGATCCTCTCCTTCGCAAACAAATGCCCAAAATATTCCTCCGTCGTCGCGCTAATGCCACCGTGGGTGTGCACCAGGTCGCCGGCCTCATTCTAGATCTTGTGTATAAAGAGTTGGTGGTGCCGATGTCATACACACGCGTGGAAATAATGCGAGTTCCTATCTCCGTCGATGTCCCACCGGATCCTGGCCTTCTGTCGCCAGCACTCGGTCTCGATGACGATGCACAGTTTCAAACGAGCTCTGGCAGCGTTTAAGGACTCCCGCAGCTTTGGACTTCCCTTCGAATCAAACATAGCCTCGACGCGGTTAAGCTTCACCTCGGTGAACCTGAGATCCTTGAATAGGTCCCTAAACTCCGCATGACTCCAGGCGCAAGCACTGTCTTGACAGCCTTGAGACGGAAACCCAGTCTCGACAACGGGTTGGCATAGGGGTAGAAATCTAAGCCCTTTGAACAGTCGTCTTGAAATCAGGATGTTGACTCCAAAATTTTTGGTATTTGAAACTTTTGTTCGGCTTCGGTCTTTCCGTACTCACCTCGAGGAGGAGAGAAGAATGGTCGGACTCCACTCTATTTAAGTGGGTGATGGAGGAGCTGTATACCATATCTTCCTACTACGAATTACAGAAGATACGATCGAGACCCGAGAGCTGCTGGTTGTCGCCCTTTTGGGAGTTCGTCCTGGTGAATTCGTTTCCTAAGAAGGGGACCGAAGATAGATTGGCATCGAAAATGAATTGGTTGAACTCAAATATTGACCCGTGCCGGGG